>QFET01008042.1:0-50236 GCA_003316355.1 Tuber calosporum | reverse complement strand
GTTCCCCACCACCCATCTACCATGGTGAAAGTTAACCGTACTAAGCCCACCCCCCATGAATCCCCATCTGTTCCCGCCGCCAACAAGTTTGACCTGGACATGGCCCGCTACGACACTAAGACCAAGGCCTGGGATGGTGACCCTGCAGCATATTCTATCAAGCACCCTCGCTCCCGGGAGGCTCTAACCTACAATGAGTGGAAATACCCAGATCCCTCCTCTTTCCTCCCTGGATACCAGGACCCTGAGTACTCCAAAGCACGAACCCCTACCTCTTATGCTGCTGTTGATGCTGGTCAACCAGCCAGAGGGAAAGGTAAGAACAAGGGGATGAAACCCGCTATGGCTGCACAAGTCACTGCATCCAACATTGGGAGCCGCTCTGAGAATGGTCCTACTCCGTTGCCTGCAGCTGAGCGTCGTATCTTCTCCCCTACGACCTTACCCCCCTCCCCACGCAGATGCACTAACCATGGCTGCCACCCCTCCAGACCTTATCGCCTCTGTCCTCAGGCAAGCCAACTGCCCCCAGCCCCTTGCATTAACTGCCTCTGTGAATAGCAGGGGATCCCTCACCCTCCCAGGCTCCAACCTCTTCACAGAAGCAACTGCTTACTCCCCTTACTACGAAGGCATGGTCATTAAGCTCAATCAAGCCTTGCTGATTGGGGGCAACCCATTCCGCCCATTCCGCCCTGCTCCCAATGAGATTCTGCTAGCCATCCATGGCATTCCTACCGCCTACCTCCCTCCCGATCAAGCAGACCTTTGCTCTGGCCTCTCCAAATCCATTCGCAATGCTGTTGATGTTAATATCTTTTCTGCTCGCTTCCTTCAGCCTGACCCTGACAAAATGGCACTCAAGAACTCAACCTCCGTCGTTGTTACTGATCGCCAACATGACGCTTTCAGATTTGGATCCTCTCTCCGCCTCTTCTCTCGCCCACACAAGGTTCATAGAGCTCACTCCACTAATCATTTCATGCAGTGCCATAAATGCTGGAAGTATTGACACCCTGCCCCTGCTTGCAAATCAACTCGCTCCACCTGCCCCCTGTGTGCTAATGCTTATCCTAGATCTGCAGATCGCTGCCCCAATCCTACCTGCCCCCAAGCAAGCCACCTCAAAGCAGTGGCTGCCTGCTGCCCGGCTAGCCCCTTGCGCTGCTCTAACTGTGGTGAATCACACACTGCAAATGAACGCACCTGCCCCTCTCATCCCATCCCCTCCACATCACGCCCACACTCCCCAGTCCCACTCCTGCACACCATGGACGTAAGGGAGGACACAGTCACCTTGGCTGCAGCACCTGATGCAACTTCCACCCCTCCTTCAGGACCTGCATTGGACCTTACCACCCCAGGCCCTCCTCCTCTGGCTGGACCATTCCAAACCCCACGTCCCCGAGCAGTTAACCCACTCCCTCTGTAGGATAATTCCTCCTCCCCTCCTCCCCCTACTTCGTCCACACAATGAGTGCACACACCTCTAGCACTCATGCTGAGATCGATCACCCCCCCCCTCCCAACCTTCTTAAGCAACCTTCCCTTATACAACACAACTGCCTTGGAAGCTGGAGTGTTTTTCTTTCCCTTTTGAATAGTTTCAGGACTCTCACCTCCTCCCTACAACTGGTTCTCCTCTAGGACCCACCAGTTTACAGAAACCATCACCCAACTTCGCTGGCTTCAAGTCTTCTTACCCACCCCCCACCCCTGTCATCCCTTCCAAGGTTGCTGTTCATGTTTTTACAGAGCTCATTCATACCTACTCACTACTTCCCTGCTTTTTCAACCTCCCTGACCTTATGCAGTTGACATCTTCTCACCCTCTGGGTTATTTCATTCTAACCACCAAAGATTCAGGTTATACAACCTATATTCCACTAATGGTACTTCCTATAGGTCCCGCACAGTTGCTCCTGGAAATACTTTCACCTCACACCTCCTCCCCAAACTAGTTGTAGGTGACTTTAACATCCACCACCCCTCCAGTGACCTGCTACGCCACATTTCAAACCATGAGTTTACAATATCCTCTCCCTACTTTGAGCTCAGTTCTGAGCTCGGCTTCCACCTTTTCAACACTCCAGGGGTCTACAAATGATTTCCCTTCGAAATCAAGACTCGGCCTGCTGTTGTTGACCTGGCATTCGCCAATACTCATCTCCTCCTGTTCTTTAACATATGGGACTCCAATCTTTAGTCCACAGGCTCTGATCACCTCCCCATCTAGCTTACCTTCACAGCCCCGCTCCTTAGAGCTCCTCCTCCTTCTCCTGACTGGTCTAAGACTAGCTGGGACATATTCGCCCCCCTCCTCAAGGACTATCAGATCCCGCCCCCCCCTTACATACCCTACTGACAATTTGGTTCATGAGTGGCTAACTAGGCATCTCTGCTCCCTCACCTCCTTGCTCAACTGCCACACACCCTCCAAAGGCACTTCCGTCCATGCCAAACCATGGTGGTCCCAGGAACTAAGCCACCTTAGACAAGGTTTCCACCGCACCGCTAGGGCCCACCGTCTAACACACACAGCCGAATTAGAGGCACTTTACCGACAACACCACACCACTTACTTCAAGGCTATCAAGAAAGCCAAATCATCAAACTGGAAGGAATTCTTAGCCTATTTCAACACCAAGTCAGTGTGGACAGCTAGACGCCTCGTTTCCAGCCGCCAACCTGAAAGTTTCCCCACCTACCCACTCCCTCATTCTTATGGTATAACAACAACGCCACTCCTCTCCTCAACGAAGAAATCTCCCGCGCCCTCAGCAAATCCTCGAATACCTCAGCTCCAGGACCTGACCAAAAACCTTATGGGATCTGGAAGAAGGTTCACGCAATCAACCCCTTCATCCTACGACAACTCCTAGGCCCCCTCCTCCTCCTTGGATACCACTCATTGCCGCTCAAAAGAGCAAATGCTATCGTTTTCCCCACACCTAGCAAGACTGACTACTCTTCCCCTGCCTCCTTTTGCATCATTGTTCTCCTAGAGACGGTCTCCAAACTCCTTGAAAGGATAAAGGCTTACCGTCTTGCCCACATAGCCAGATCAGTTGCCTTGGTCAACCCTAACCGGTGTGGTTCTCTCCCGGGGCTCAGCACCTTCGACACCTGTTCCGCCCTCTCCCAAGAGGTTCGCTCCCTGCAATATCCCAATAAGAAAGTTTCCTCCCTCAACCTCGACATTAAATGGAGTTTCGATAACATATCCTCCGCCTCCCTTACTCAACTCCTCCGCTCAAGAGGCATCCCTAGATGCATCCCTTGGGTCCATTCTTTCCTCACCGATCGCCATTGCCACCTCCTCTTTCCAGGCCCACCTGCATTATTCTCTCTTGTTTTCACTAGGGACTCCCCAATGATCCGCTATTTCATGTGTTTTATGTATGATTTACCTTTCACGCTTGCATTTTTCCATACCCCAACGGGTTATATTTTCCTATGTTGATGATTTTTCTGTTACTGTTGCTTCTGTCACTTAAAGAAGGAACATTCAGTTAATTCAACAGGTTTTTTCTTTACTTACCTAGAGGGCAGCCAAGCTGGAGGTATCCTTCTCAGTCCCAAAGACTGAGCTCATCCATTGGCACATACCTAAGGATCGCTCCCCTATCTCCTCCTCCACCATAGGCCTTACAGAGTCCCACTTCTCCCCTTCCCCATCAGTACTCTGGCTTGGCTATTAGTTCACGCCCACCATACAAACCACTACCCACTTTATCCAAAGAATTGCCTTTGCCCCGGCTGCCTTCCCCAATTCTCACCACCTGGACTAGGCCTTTCTCCTTACCTGGCACGCCGGCTGGCGGCTGGCCTAGTCCTCCCAATGCTCACCTATGGCGTAGACCGTTTCTCACCCTCCCAAGTCATGCTTGACAAGATGACAACTATTTGGAACCGAGTACTTTGGTGGTTCACCAACTGCTTCTCCTCCACCCCCATCTGTATACTACACTGTGAAGCCTGTCTGGCTCATATCTCCTCCCTCCACCCACACTTGTGGCGCATGGCGGCCCTCGGTCTTGCCTACTCCTAACCCCTTATTAACCATGCTGCTGCCAAGCTTCCACCCTCTCTCCCCATTTCAGACATCTCTACCTCTAGAACCAACTCCCATCGTACACTCCAGGTGCTCAAACAAAACTACCTACCTCTCCCATGGAACAGGTACAAACCACCTCGCCCCCCTATTCGCCACCTCCCCATTGACGCACTTTGTCAAACTCTTATTCCCTTGATTCTCACGGTCAGAATCTTTCCTTTGGCTCCTCACCTGATCCCTGCAGACATTCTACCCCCACTCGCAACAACCAGAAGCTAGCGCTTCCTCAAGAATGCGTTTGAGGCCCTCCTCCCAAAAGACTGGACACTTCAAGCACCTCCTCCCCTCTACTACTACTACGCACCACGGCTGTCCCCACAACCCTTCATACTGTTGGATAAGTTTGCTGCGGGAAGAATTCACCAAATACAGTCTTGTAAAAGCAACTTCGCTGCCTACACATCCTGAGACGACCCTGACCCCGTCCCCCTCTGTCCCTACTGCAAAGTGGAGGAGGAGACCATGGTTTATGCAATCCTCCATTGTTCCGCCTAGGCCTCCATACGCCTCTGCCACCCCCTGGCATAGGCAGTCTCGGCCTTGGCTCCCCCATCTCGTCCTCGGTACACTCTCTACAGGCCCTTCATTCCTATATTTAGGAATCGGCAACTGGATTCCCCCTATCCATGCCGGCCGCTATGTCATCCTCACCCTACCACTGCTTGGCTGCCCTCAATTACAGACTTTTATTCCCTCATGTTGTTATGAATTTCCTTACTTTGTTTGGAATTTTGTTGTTTTCTTTCCTTACTTGATTAGGCTCCATTGCGGGAGCAGTGACGGTAACGTTTCGACTGGGAGATAGGATTTTGATATTTCTTTTATTTGTTTTTTTAAGATTAATGTTTCGTTTTTGCTATAGCTAGCACTACATGCAGATACCTGTATGTTAACAGAGAATAAATGAATTAAATAAAAAGAAAATAATAAACCCTGTAGTTAAGGGATTATCAAGCAACGGAGAAGAGACCTTAACAATATATTAAAATTCACATTCAAATTCAATTCGAATTCATCCTTCAAGAACCTTTATCTTTTATCATACTATTTACTGTGCTTGCAGGACAGTTCTCTGAATTTCTTGATATGAGCACGGCCTAGTCCACTCAACCGTGCCGAATTGGCTACCCCATAACAATATTCCTTAACCCATGCTGTCAGGTCTTTCCAATAAAGGTACCTGGTAACTATTTCCACTATGTTTTCCTTTCTAAAGTGTCCTGCAACCGTAGAATCGTGGCAACCTTTGGCTACAGCTGTCTGCAGCCGTTCCCTTTCTGGAATATATATGCAATTCTTATAGTAGATAAATCCTTGTATGACCGCCCAGTTACTTAGTAGTGGTTTTCCCTGGTTAATTAATATTTCGAATTCATGTTTGCGTTCTTGCCAGTCTTGATCGTTCTGACCTGCCTCTTCTAGGGTTCTTAATAATGTCAGGTTGTATTTCTTGATTGGGACCTTGGATATTATTGCATTAGATATTAGGAGTATCCATTTGTCTGGACACACTTGATGGTCTATTTCATTGAGAAACTAATTTTCAGTGTGGTGGGCATGAGGTTGAAGACCACCTTCTGGGTCACTGTTGCAGCGGATCGTCTTGGAGATACATCTGTATATCCAAATCTACCTTTGCCTCGTGCAGTCTCTGCAAGTCTATCATTCCTAGGGCCTCAGCTAAGTGAATATTTTCAATGATCACTTATTCCATTCAGTCCCCTTTGCGGACTTGGCAATTTTGATTTCCATGATTCATGCTGATAACCTGGACTTTCACAGAATAGTGAGCGTCGATTACTCCAGCACCAATGCTGATCCCGTATTTGTCGGCCTGTCCACTTCGCTGTGCGAAGCCTGCATATGTTCCTGTTGGTAATCCAGGAGGAATTTCTCTTTCTACCAGCAGTTGTCCTTTGGCTGGAATAATGAAATCCTTTATGGCATATCGGCCATGTCAGGCTGATATTTAGGACCCTTTCGTAGGTATGCGTGCTTTTGGGAATCACAATTCTATCAGCAAGGCACTGGTGGTTTTTGTGCGAATTAATTTTTCTTCCCTCTCTAGTTAGTTTAGCTGGACCAGAGTGATTTAGAATTAGGAAGGCTAGAGTATTGCCGGTTCGCTATGCCCAGCTCTATCCTCAGGGTAGTACTCCGAGCATGGGCTTAATGCAGCAGGCTCTCCGCAATATTTTCCTGGTCAATAGAAAAATTGGAAATTGTAGTTTCTCAGTTGTTGAGCGCACCGTATTTGCCGCAGATTCCACACCTTGATTATAAGGAAATTCTGTAGATTCTCATGATTAGTATAAACAGTGACTAGTTTTTCTGTTCCCACTAGGTACTGTTTCCATTCTTTGAATACTGCCAGAATTGCTAGTTGCTCCTTATCACAGATCTTGTAATTTTGTTCAGCTGGGCTCAGTTCCAATTAGTGGAAAGCTACCGGATGTAGCTTTTTGTCCTTAAACTGTATTAGTACACAACTTAGAGCAAAATCGCTAGCAACGGTTTCCACTGTGGTGTCTCTGTGTGGGTAAAAATGAGAGAATATTAGGGCTGTGATGAATCCTTGTTTAAGTTCCTCAAATGTTCCATCTTGTTCTGGCCCCCAGCTACACTTTCTGGGGTTGCACTTCAACATTTCTGTAATAGGTTTGCAGATTTTGGAGATATCCTTTTTGAAACGTTGGTAAAAATTGGCTAAGATAATGAATATTTGCACCTCTTTCATGGACCTTGGTACCTTCCAATTCTTATTGCTTTCAACCTATCCTTCACTCCTGGTAACACCATCGTTTACCACAATAGAAACAAAAACTCTACCGACTTTACATGAAAAACCTCCATGGGTTTTGATACCGCTAAATCAAATTCTTCCAAGAGAGAAAGGATCTTTTCGACCAAGTCAAAGGCTTCCTTTTCTGTTTTGCAGTTGATCAGAATATCGTCAATGTATACTACCAGCCCATGGTCTAAAGATTCTAGTAGAATTTTATTTATCATGGTCTGAAAAGTTGACTGTACGTTTACCAGCCCGAATGGCATCATTTTGTATTCCAAGTTGCCATATCATATCTGGAATGTTTGTTTCCGCTCATCTCCTCCCTTTATTCTCCGAAGGTGATAGCAATCGTTTAAGTCGAGTTTAGGGAATATTTAGGCCTCTGCCACCTGATCTGGAAGCTTGCTTATAAATGGTAATGGGTATTGGTTCGCCACCGTGAGTTGATTTAACTTTCGGTAATCTACACAGAGCCTCATTGACCCGTCTGGTTTAAGAACAAATAACATTAATCCACCTACAGGAGATTTGCTTTCCACAATTCTCCCTTGATCCTGTATTTTCATCAGGTATTTGCCTAGTAAACCTAGCAGGTAGGCTGACCTAGGATATATTGGGCTCCAAGGAGGTGCTGTGCCAGGTAATAGTTCAATCGCCTGGTCAAAGGTACTTCTGCCCACTAGTTTTTCTGCTCTTTCCTGTGCAAAAGCCCTTTTGACTTCCTGGTATTCGCGTGGGATTTGCAGGAACTCAGTGGCATCATGTAGTGTAGGTGATAAACTCTCAATTCCTACGAGATACCGGGCCTCTGGGTCATTAGGCACGCTTTCGTCCCATTCAAAAGTAAGGTCTATGCATTCCTCATTAATATGACCCTGACATTCTTCATCTTTGAATATCAATTTTGGGCACAACCTCCATTTGCCTCATGAGATGTTCTGTATGCTACCAGCCAAAATGCATAATAATGTCCTTTTTACCAGCATTAGCAATTTGGTATGAAATATGAGATCGATGGGCATTGCTCCCGATTTCTAATAGGATTAGATAAGTATAGTGTTTTCCTCAGTTTGATGCTATTATTCCTACCAAGGTATAAATTTCCTTGCTATGTGTACATGTGGGGTAAGGTAAGTGATGTTTGTTAACCAGTTCTTGGTTTATAAGGAAAATATTAGATCACTAGTCTAATAGCACATAAATATGGATCTATTCACTATTGGCTTCAATGGTCGCCCTGCCTTCTGGGCATGAAATATAAGGCGGACCTGGTACTCGTGGTTTGCTTCTTTTGTTATGGCGACTTGGTGCCTGCGTGGATCTCGTCTATTACATGTTAGTTGTTGTGGTAACTAGTGTGATTGGTACCATACCCGCACAGTTGCAGCTATTGAAGCCTCCTCAGACATACTAAAACCTGAATCTTTAGTCCACTGGGCAGCCCACTACCAGCTGTCTTTACCCCTTGCCGAAAGGTTGCCCTAAACCTGCCATTTGGCCATGCACCTGCCTTTGCTTAACAGGAGCAAAACTCTAAGTAAACATTCTTGTGGCCAGGAGATTCTTCACACATTGCCTTAATTACCTTATAAGTCTATCGTTCCTAACCTGTCCACCTAGCTGGAGTACAGGTTCTGTACGGATTTACCCTGCTCCGGTTAGCATGTAAACCAGGTAGCCGTAGTTTCTCCTTGTCGTACAAGTTTATGTTTCTTGATGTCAGGAATCCTGTTATGTTTGTTCTATTAATCCATTGTCCAGCCGACCTATTATATATTTTCATTCCTGGAAGGTTTGTCATGATCCAGGCTGACTCATTTCTCATTGTTATTCTTAAGAAGTCCCTTGTCAGTGCTGGTCTATCGACTCTTCTATGGATCTCTGGTAAGGATTTAGGGCTTTATAAGGACATGGGTTCAATTGACAGTCTTCCATACTGAGGTTCAATATACACCAAATGTTGTGCTCTGGTTTCTTCTTTTTGAGTTTCAGGTTCCTGGAATTAGTCTAGGACTACTACAAGTGGCCATCCAGGTCAATCGCTTCTTGCTCACCTGTGATTCCTAAGTCTGCATTACTCCCATTAGTCTGGATTGCATTTCGTGATTCAGGTATGGCGTTGAGTTTCCAAGGAGAAGCGCAAAATACCTGCTACTAGGACCTAACAGAGGTCAAGCCTCTTGTTGATTTCGGTTTCCGTAAGGGGTCCGTAACCGATTACCTGGTGGTCGTCGCTGCCAGTGCCTGAAAACCTGATAGAGGTTTCATCCATGTCATCAAGTTCCCAAATTCTGGGCTCATTGACTTGGTTCACCCTTGTTGAGGGTGCCGTTTACCCCTTGGTCGTAGTGGTTGTCCAGGGTTGTCGATAGTGGGGTTTTAAATTTCGCCATTTGGTTCCATAATTGATGCCTGAGCCTTTTTCCTATTGAAGTTCCAAGTACGGTTGGCCAAGGTGCAACGTGTGCATTGATTGGCTTTCTTTCACTAATCAATTATATCCTTAGGGATTCCTTTATAATCTAACTCCCAATTTGTGTTCTCAACCTTTCCTTAAGTTGGGGCTTTTTGCCATTTTTCCCCTAGTTTTTATATTTATAGGTGGTTTTTTCAGCTGCCATATATGTTTTTACTTTTTAATTTCGAGCTGTGGTCTTGCAGGACTTGAATTCTTCCTCACATTCTGTTTTCTGACAGTCACCTCTTGCATGGTTGATTTTACGGAATAGCCCTCATTGTTTCCGAGAGCTCTTCTCCTGCCTTGGTATCCCAGCGGACTGGCTTGATACATTTGCTATCTAAGTCATTATTTTCATGTGATAGTGTACACATAGATACGAAAGAGAGCTGCCGCTGGATTATTTTTCTCCAACTGATTCCTGATCCCACTCTCTCTATCTTATAGTTTATAATAGTTAGGAGATACTTCTCTATGTCCCCTGTGTACCTGACCTACGCTTTCTTGGCTAAGGCTTTTTGCGCCTAATGCAGTACTGACAATCGTTCTGTAACTTCATCTTAGTAAGTGACCCTAAAGTGGTTACCTTCATGTTTTGTGAATCCGTTGTCACACCCCATTTGCCTCCGTTAAGTTATTGTGAAAGGAGCCACCTCTGTTCCTTTCATTCTTCCTAACCCATACTTGATGCGTTCCTTATCGTTTTCCTATTGTCCTCGGTTTCTCCTTCAGTGTTCCTCACAGTTAGGTAACCATACTCGCACATCCTGGGCAGGCTTATTCACAAACTTGACAGGGGAATCCGTCTGCCATCTGTATGTACTGGCTAGTGCTTGTCCAACTCGGTTCACCCATGGATCAGCTTCGGATTATGTCTTTCGTCATGGCAACAGTCTTCGTAGTGGCTCACCAACTTTTTCTGAGTGGCCACATCTGTCTTCTGAGTGAGGTTCATCTTTACCCATAACAGGTTCATTCGGTAGTAGAAGTAGTGTTGTCCTTTTCCGCTATTGTAGTTTCCTCTGGTTTGAGCAACCCCTTTTCCCTTATTGCCAGAGGGAATATAGCAGAATTTATCCCATCCATCAGCTGTGTGCGGTTTTCCAACCCTGGATTTTCTACTGGCTGTGGTTCCACTGTTTCCCACATACTTGCTCGAGTCCTGGCAACTTGTAGTCTTGTTACTACCTCCTTTATTCATGCCAACATACGACTCATTTGGTCTGACACTGCATTGTGCCTCTTGTTATTAGCTACTGTTTGAATCCGTACTTGTTCGAATAGTTGGTGAAGTTCCCTCAAGTCCACTCTGGTCTGCTTGTGTTCTTCCTAGGCTGCCACCTATTTGTGAAGGAGTTTGTCTCTTTGGCGTACCAGGGCTTATTCCAATTGGCGATCTCAGTTTAAAGATTGCTACACTGTTTCACAAATGTTCCTGTTAAGTTGATTACTTACTATTTAATCGTGTGTTGCTCATTGTTCTTGATCTCGTAACTTGGCCTCCAGCCTCTTAGTGGTTGCTGACTGCAGGGTGATTTTCTGTTCTGCCAGTATCTCTTACCCAGTATTGGCATGTTTTCAGCTCTTCTACCATGATTTCTTCATCCCCTGCGATATGGTTTGCATGGTGCTGAAGTTGGTCCTCCTGAACCTGCGCATCCCTGGCCAGTTTATTTTAGGCTAAATGTGTATTGTTGACTAATTCGGCATGTATGGTCAAAATTGCCTTTTCCTAGTCGAATATGTGCTGCCAATTTTTCTAATGCAGGGTTTCTGGTATCAGGAAGTCTAGGAGTACTGGAATTGGTGCCAGGGGCTGACTTTCTTCAACCAGTAGGCAGTGAGAGGTGGTGGTGAGCCAAAGGTGATCTAGAGCGACCAGGTGTATGGTCGCTTCCCACAAGAGCTACTTCTTTGATATCAGACATGGCATAGTCCGAATAAATTATCAGTTGCCAAGAGGCCATACTTTAGGAGAAGTGTGGGTATCCTCCGAATCCGCACACAGATAGTGTAAACGATATGTCTGTGGAGAAAGAACTGGAACTTCTACTTTTGTCAATAACGCGGTCATCGAGCGAGTGCCACGGAAAGGATCACCCGTATGGTTCATTATATATTTCGGAGAAATCCTGAGAGGCCGGAATGAGATTACGGTCTCTGGACCAGGTGGGTTCGTAACTGTTCTGTAGGTATTTAATATCTGGAAGCCAGTCTCAAGGGATAGTTTCAAACATGAGAATGAGGTTTTTTAGACGAGGTTCAAGAATAAACTTGGTAAAGAGGGGATAATCAGCGATGAGCTTGAGTGATACCTAGGGTATGACTTCCAGATATCGGACAGTCATGTATTGAGTCTTGGTAATAAGGAGAAATATCAATATACAGTTAAGGGTAGTGGATTCTAAGGGCAAGGGAATCAAACCATGAAAGTAATCTTGGTTTTTCGATGGAGATTGTCTAAACAGCCCCGTGAGTAAAAGGTTCTGAGTGAAACATATAATATTGATAAGATCTCTTCTCCGGTGCTTGAAGATGGCTAATGCTTGAAGGGCACTACAATATTTATATCACGCGTCTGTGGGTTCGTTGACTACTTCTAACATCTATAATTTAATATACTTCCACTTTTTCCATCCTTTAATGCTAAGTGCGAGAACCTTTTCACCCTCTCAAGATTATTGCCCATGCAACTTATCAACACTTTTGAGCTCCTTTATTTCCTAATAGAGTAAACTATTTCTTAGTTGCATATATTGTACCTTGTTCTCCCACTTAAACTTAGTTAGTACATTGTGGAATTTACCCATAGTTTCATATAACTACAATTGGCCAACTTGGTGGTTGACCTATCTAGGTACTAACGGCTTTCTCAATGTCCTGCTGATGGCTTTCAGAATGACTTAAGACTTACGATTGGTCCCATACCGTATCGTATATTGATGCCTCTTCTTATCTACCTCTTCCGATAAGTCCTTAGACCCAGATACGCATCATTGCTGGGTCTGAGTGGGTTTTCATCTTTCTCCTGCAGCCCACTCATCATACTCACTTTTTGGGCTAATCATTGCATCACCTTCGGTCCATCCAAGCAAAGGCTGTACGGAATAGGCCGTATCCTTACGGACATGGATCCTAAGCACTAGATAGGAGCTGAATTGGGTCTTCCAAGTCTCCCTCTTCATATACCCAATGCAAAGCATCAGGTAGGACAGAGAGCGACGACGTATATTGTGTTACAAGAGAGGCCGTAATTTTTGTTTTCCTGGTGAGGGGACACATTTTACCCAAAGCAGCGCAGGAGACCTGAGGGCCCCACAAGGGGGCTGTAGGGATATGAGTAGGATCTCAGCCCAATTTTCATATGACTTGAGTGCTCGATTCCAGTAAATTATACCCTTGGGCCTAACAGCTAGTGTGGTGAAGGGAGCACCAGGGGCATATGAGATTATCAACCTTGCCCCAGGGGCAAACGTGGCCTAAGCACCAACAGTTGAAGCATTGTGTAAATGCATCGGAGGAGAAGGTCCTTTAGCACCAGCGATTCTGGGGGAACAACAAATTTGATGGTACCAAGCAGTTCAGGTCTGTAAGGTTAACAGTGAAGATTAGGGAGCTTGAGAACTTACCTATTGTGAGTCCTTGTTTGGGTTAAGAACTCGAGCCTATGGGATCGTAATGTCAGTAGAGTCCCTGAAGGAGGTGGGGAGGCTGCTGAAGAGGCCCTTGTCCTCGTCATGGAGGTTGACCAAGGGGACAGAGTGAATGACCACCTGAGTAGTCTTAGTGGAGGGACTGAATGGATGCCAAGGTTCCCTCAGGCTGAAAAGGATTGTTTCAGGCGCAAGGTGAGTGTATTGAAGTTCGGAGCATGGGATATGGGTAGGACTGAGAGGATGCCACCAAGGAGTGAACTAGTTTCCCTGTGATTTACCGTGGTGGGAAAGGATGATATGAGGGAACAATTGGCTTCGTCCAAGTCTGTAGCGGTAAGGTCTGGAAGGAGATCAGCCAGAGCAAGGCAATCTGTACTGAGGCCTGGGTCGGTGTGTAGGGCATACAAGCGGCTAGAGGAGGCTGCAAGGTATGGAGGCATGTTTTGGTTGGTAGGTGAAGGTGTCGAGGCGCATTTAGCAACTTTGCTTGCAAAGGCGCAGGTAGAGACTACTGGACCTAATTCTTGGCCTTTTCTCCTGTCGGCCCTGCCTATAACCACCTGATGGGTGCCGAGCCCAGCTTGTCAGAAAAGTGAGGCAGGCAGGTGACAAAGCTTTGGATGACAAGGGGAGCGTTGGAGGAGGTCGATGATGCGGCTGGGAAGGGATAGAAGGGGCCTGGGGAGGTGGCGCAGGAGGAAAATACTGGGACGTCGAGAAGGACAAGATGGATCACAGGGTATGGAGTAAACCAGAGGAGCAGATGGGGGTGGGATGCTGAGTTAAAAGTGGGTAACCCCATGTGACAGGTCGCTAGAGAGGAATGAAGGCAGTATATGCCTGTACACAGGATGTCAAAACCCCTACTGAGCAGGGGCAGGCACAGTGGCTGACGGGTCCCGAACAAGTGAGGTGAGCTCTTCTAACTTTGTATTCAAAGCAACCAGGCTGTGTATGGCGAAGCAGACAAGAAGATGGAGAAAGGTTCCTTCTGTGGAGCAGTTATTCAAATCTTCAGTGGAGATGGGGTTGACCTGTCCTACTTGCCAGCTAATGGCGGAAAGGGTTTCAATGTGGAATGAGAAGACAATAGTGGAGTTAACTGGGTGTATGGAGGAGGAGAGTCCTTATGTAAGAGGGCATGTAAGGAATGACGAGAAGGTACGAGAAGGCTACATGGGCTCGGCTTAGGGACACAAGGCCTACGTGATGGTAAGTATGAGTGGTTCATCAGGTTAAATTAGTTGACCGAGGTCTTCAAAATATAGAGGCTGGAAAATATTGGAAGTCAGATGTGGCCTAAATACTGGTGGTCTCGAGGTTTTTATATAGGCCCTCTTCCCTTCACCCTAACTCAGCTGATTAGTTCCTATGATTTACACAACCTCAATTACGCTAATAGTGTCGTAGTATGAAGTCTATCCTATCACACTCCTAAGTCAACTGTGGTATGTACCAAAACCAATCATAACTCATTAATCTACTCATATGGCTTAATATGCTTAAATGAGTGAAACCCATGATTCAAAAAGTGAATCAGGTAAAAAACTTTATTTAATTTGCTTTGGGTGTATCATTGATAAAATAGAATATTCTAATACCTTGGTTTGACTTTCGGTTTACCTGGACACTACTTATATTACCAAAGCTAGGACATATATATCTCTATATTTTACAGTATTGCACAGGTTATATTATAATATTTTCATATGTGATTTCTTATCTGGTGTTCGGGATTTTACAGTCCTTTTTTGCATCTTTTTAGGCATTGTTCTTGGTCATATAGATCATATTCTTTCATAATATTGCCCTCTTACCATTTTGGAATTAGGCATATTGTTTGAGATTTTCTGGGCAGGATATCATGGTCAAATACAAATGGCACTTAAGCTTCTCACGATGTTTTTCCCTATTTTTATCTAACTTGCGTGGAGGATGGACTTTTGTATATATACAGCGATTACCACCCACCTCGCTTAGATAGAATTTGAACCAGAACTCCACCCAATCTGTTCGCCTGTGTCTCTCAACTCGCCTTGCATTCATTGCAAACACGTTCATACTTGCTTAGCATTTTCCGCATAGCAGTAATGATAATGCCAGGCTAGTTCATCTTTTGAAGAGGTTATGAGCCCATGCCTTTATTACTTAATAAGAAATAGGCTCACAAGCTGTTAACAGACGCTTGCAATAATCCACCACCATGTCGATATCAACTGATCCTCCTGCTTTATCTATATGTTCTGGTAGCTGTTACACAACATCTAAACGAGTCGTACCTGCTCAACCAGATCCCTCTCCACCAGGTGGTGCACTCCCTACCACAACTCCAGACTGACACATACGCAATACCAATAGAGATTATGCTCCCAAGTTGAAACTCAGCTCTATCCCAAAACTGACCTGTTCACAGAACTATCGTTGATCTCAAGACATATCGGCCTATATTCTAGTACTGTTTACCTACTGGAGCATTATTATGGGAGAAGAAACTGTGGTTGTCATCATTGAAGATGAAAACAGTGCGATAGAGAATTCCCAAGACTGTTACTCGTTCGCTTTGACATACTTCCTCCAAATCATTCGCTCATAATTGTTAATCCATCTAGCTACCCCTAAAACACTACCTAGGAGCACTACAGCTTCTGTTTACCAATTTGCCTGAGAAAACAATTCCCCTATCTTCAACCAACTCAACAAGATTTTGGATAAAAGTATAATGATTTGGACACAATATTGGATTATATTAGCTACCAAGATACTCTCTTGAATCATAGTTAAGTTTATTGCTTCTGCTCTACTGATACAGACCGATATCTATTGCCAATAGTGTTCACGTCAGTATTCTTGTCACCTGTAGCGAAATCTGGTAACCTCCTACTCTCCCTCCCTGAACTGATGAATAATATTGTTGACAACCTTCAGAGTAAAGAAGACCTTCCCTATCATCATCTCTTCAACAAATTGTTTGACTTTAAAACCTCTACCACACATAATTCAGAGGATGACAAAGCGTATAAAAGTGCAATCGTCAGAGTAAATAGAAAGGTCCAGCAAAGGAACATTTCAAGCCCAGGCACAGTCCGCCAACCCAAAGGAATGCAGGTACTGCAGAAGGCATTACCCCACTGCTACCATTAACGGCAATACATAGAATGCGTGTGCTAAACCCAAAACTGATAACTTGAAGTAGAAGGACAGAAAAGCCAGTAACATGGCTAAGATTGGAACCGAAGAGATATCCAATCCGGTCAGTACACTATCCTCCCTCCTCTCTGCCACCCTCAGGAACCACAACCCCTGCTGGGCTCTGGACAAAGGTACCAGCTCACCTATGACAAATAACTTAGACCTTCTTATAAACTCCGACCCACAGGAAGGTACTATTTGTTTAAGCGACGACACAGTAATAGAGTCATGCAGCCATGGGACAGTTAAGAATTTGGCCAAAACCTCAACTGCCTAGGAATCGACTGTTTATCTGGAACGAGTCCTTTGAGTTCCTAAGTGAAATTTTTGTAATCTATTATCATGACTGGCTATTGTTTCTTTCGGGAAGGGTTTCTCTTTGGCTAACTCCGGAAAGGATATATATAATTTGAGAGAAAATAAAAACCACGTCATATGGTGCAAGCTTAACAGACAGGACAACGCGATACAAGAGAAACCAGATTCAGCATACTGGATGACACACTAAGGCTGGCATGAAGCCCTTGGTAACCCCTCAGCCAAATAACTAGAAAGCGACTACTACCTGAATGCACAATTCCTCCCCAAAATTCTGTAAGATTGGAAATGTGCTACATGCATCACATCTAAGTCATTAAAGAGACAGCCTGTATCAATACTACATGAAGAATGATAAAACAAACCTTTTCAACTAATCAACTTTGACCTTAGTAGGAAGTTCTCTAAGGAATCCTTCAGTAAATCAAACTTCTATGTTACGTTTATTGATAACCACATTAGATATGCTTGAGTATATCCTATCCACACCAAATCCAATTCCGTCTAGGTTTCACTAGTTTCATTCTGGAATGCCATACACAAGACAATGCCAAAATCAACTGATTCAGGACTCTCCACACAGGAGAATATTTTAATGGGCTATCCTACCTTTGTGAGAAAAGCATAGTATTAAATATGAACTCATCTCCACCAACTCCAATGAATACAATAGCATTGCGGAATGATATAAGGAACGATAATCTCCATGAGTCACTCCATCTTGACAAGCCTACCACATGCACTCTGGGCAATAACTATAGCAACTGCTGTCTACCTTCGGAATAAACTCTCTAAACCGATATATAGACAAATTGACACCCTATGAATTTCTTTAGAAATCAAAAACCGCCAATCAACCACTCTCGCTCGCACAGGAATAATTGTTTCATCCAAATACCAGAGGAGAAATGATCAGCTGGAACGAAACTCTCACCTAGGTCCATCCAAGGCTATCTAATTAGTTACACCTCATCCCACACGATATACCAGATATACCTACTGTCGCAGCTGAAAGTCACAGAATCAAGACAAATTCCTTTGGTCACCAAAGGTTTATTTCTCACTGTAGAATAAAACAAACTCCTGATAATCACTTCTTTGATACATCGATACAAGCAGAGTTTATCCATTGTTGAGCAACGAAAGTGGGTTACAACTTCTTCACTATCAGGGACTAAGGTTTCCTTCTTTGACGAAGAAGGAAAATCGACCTCACCATTTCCTAACTCCTCCACCAAGTTTTCTTTCTTCACCAAAGAATGAAAATCCACTAAGCCCGTTTCAGACTCCATCACCATGGTTTCATCCTTTACTACAAAACGTAGTATTGATTAAATCTAGTCTGTTTAGTAAAACTGAGATTTCATTCTTTGACGAAGAATGAAAGTCAGTTATACAACCCAGCGCCCCGGATACCATAGATTCTCTCATTTCTGAGGAACAAGATATAATAATTATATCCTCTGCTCCCCTGCGAAAATAAGCAAGAATCTCCCATTTTCCTGCTATCAGCTAAGAGAAACAACTCAGCCACAGATTGACTAACAAGTTCACATTGAATTCCCTACCTGACGATGATCCAACAACCTACCACCAATCTCTGAACAGCTTAGTAGAGGAAAAGTGGATGCTAGCAATGGATGAAGAGATAAATACTTGGAGGAAGAGTCAAACCTTCAAGGTTGTCAATAAACCTATAGGAAGAACTATCATTGATACTAAGTGGATCTACAAGACTAAAGAGAACACTGATAGGACACTGAAAATATATCGAGCAAGATGTATTGCTAAATGCTACACACAAGCATCTGGCTTCGACTTTGAAAATACCTTGACTCTAGGGATAAGTAACAAGTCACTCCGTTTATCTATGCGATATGCGTCAAAAATAAATGATAACCAAGACACTATTGATATCAAATCAGCATTGTTCTACAGTAAGTTGAAAGACGAAGTTTACATGTGACCACAGCATGGGTTCAGTAACGGTACCATGTATGAAAACTTGATCAATGCTTGTATGGACTTAAGCAATCAGTGAATGAATAGTACAAACACCACAGCAGATTCTTGACCTTCTGGAACTTTCAGGCACCAAACTTTGACACATGGATATTCGTCTAAGCTAAATATGAATGCTTTATCTCCCTTTACGTGAACGACATTGCCATATTTTTAGTCAATACTCTTCACCTTTCCCAACTGATTCAAACATGATAACGGCATAGGAGATCTCGGACCTGGGGAAAGCATTCTACCTACTTGGCCTACATATAACATATACATCAGATGGTATTGCTCTTTCCCAGTAGCTGTATATCAACAAATATCTATGTAGATTCAATATAAAGTAATCTCGACTGGTGTCCACACCTTTAGCAAAAGGTATCGAAATTACGAAAGGTGACAATGGAACAACCTCTTGAAAGTAAAATTCTCTACCAATCCATCATAGGTTCCCTCAAGTACTTGACTACTGCTATAAGACCCGATCTAGCATATTTGATTTCATATCTCTCTCAATTGCCTTCTTGCCCTGCTGATAAATATTTGAAGGCCAGCAACTATGTCCTCTGATATGTTAATTGAACAATATTGCTTGGCATATATTGCCCTCACCAAGTAACCAACGCTATTGACATTCATGTGGAGGCTGAGTATGCAGGATGTCTCGATACCAGAAATTCATATGCATGATATGTTGTCATATTTAACAACCCCTGTATCTCCTGCTTTTCGAAGAAACAATCCTTCATCGCAGTGTCTTCCACCAATGCTCAATTTTTCACTATCTCACCTGGAATATGCCTAAGTGAATGTCTCCTTAAAGGTCTCTCTCTTTGACATTCACGTTCATGAACCAATTGCTATGCATGTAGACAAGACTGGTGCAAACATCCTCACACTCAACCCCCAGCTTAAACTCCGTAACAACAATATTGAAGTCAACTACTTCAGGCCTCGCAACTGCTTGAAATATTCCGTTATTCACCTTGTTTAAGGTCGACTAGGCCTCTAACCTCGCCAATATCCACACCAAAATCCTATCTAAACTTGTAGCCGAAGAATGGTTGGACTTGAGGGCTGTAGACAATTTAGGGAATTGTTTAAATTTTCTATTTAATTTCATTTGAGTATATCATTGATAATATGGAATATTCTCATACTAGGTTCGGGTTTCAGCTTACCTGTACACTGCTTAGATTACTATAGCTAGGACATATAGTTGTCTATATTTCATGGTATTGAAACAGTTATAGTAGAAGATATTCCTATCAGATTTCTTCTCTGGTGTTCGGGATTATATGCTTATTTTATGCATCTTTTAGGCATTGTTCTTGGTCATTTAGATCATATTCTTTTGTAAAACTTTACTCCCACTATATCAGAATTACGTATATTGTTTGGGATTTTCTTGGAAGGATAATAGGCTCAAACACAGTTCGCATTTAGGTTTCTTACTATGTTTTTCCCTATATTTATCTCACTTGCATGGAGGCTGCACTTTTGTATAAATATGGCAGTTACCATGCACCTAACTTAGATACAATAAGAACCAGAAATCCTACTAATCTGCTCTCATACGTACCTCTCTTTGCTTAACATGTAACACAAACCCCTTCGCACTGGCGTAGTATTTTCCACATAGCAGTAACGATTGTGCCCCTTGAGTTCATATTTGGAACAGAATTACGTATTAAACTCATGATATCATATGATTTAATAGTGTAAGTCATGCCCACCACTAATTACAATATAATAATTATTGTACTTGTGTGCATCATCTGTATCCTCATGACTATACATGAGACATAGTCCGAATATCCAAACCTTATAGCTCATTACTCTCGGTCATGTAATATTCAATCAAGCTAAGTCATACTTGGTGACAGTTGGCTACCCTTACTACTTACCTTTTGGAGTAAGAATCTAAGATACATTATACTTGGAAGGGATTCCCTAAATATTCCTATCACTCTTCTTTGTTCTAACTTAACTTTATCACAATCAAGTTTACATATGTTCCAAATTAGAACTTATTGTCACAATTCAATAATTATTTGCTCTTGTGTTTGATCAACCAATTTTCAATATATACAAATTCCTTCTATATTCTGTCTCAATACTAAACAATATATATTATTGATGACTGTCACAATTTTTATTGCTGATTCCGAATAAAAATGGATGATCCTTAACTAGGTGTTGATCCATAGCACCCCCAAATAAGTTAGTGCATAACTATGATAACTAGATAGAAAATAGAACTAAACTAAACACCCCACAAAAGAAAATTCAATAATAATATAAAAAATAGGAACTGGATCTAAAATCAGACGTATTCTCACGTCCTCTTGCGTGGGGGCACTGGTGTTTCCCTGATGGGTTTAAGCCCGTCTAGTTTTAAGAACTCGCCGTTGAATGCCCGTATGAGCCATTGCTCGAGTCCTGGCCCTTATTAGTATATATTTAGGAAAACATCGAATGTGAGGATGGGAAAGTATGGGAGACAGACGATCGTAAACCATTCGGTTAGCGTTGTCTACCCAGCTATTAGCACATATTCGAAACCTCATACGGACGTGAGAAAACGGAGGGAGTGGAAAAACAGGGAAGAAACATACGGAAATATATTGAATGATCTGAGTCCGGGAATACGTGGACATCGTAATTCTCTACACTGGCTAGATCAAGCTTATCCAGGAGCACGAGCGAGTTCTGCATGTGTACGTTGTCGTCTGCAACCCCGTGCATGATTAGGAACCTCACACTCTTACTGAGCGCGTGAGCGTCGGAAATAGTTGCGTTACGGTAACCTCGTTGGTTGTGCTGGGGTGTGTGCATGTATCTTTCTGTGTAGATAGAATCTATAGCAGCGTTAGTACTCAGATTGGTGGTGGATGGCTGAGGAGCAGGAGGGAGAGGAACCATAAAACCTCCAATCTGTGACAGGTGCGACAGCCATGCCGTAGGAGAACGTCCGGCCAGCGTCTAGCTCGAGGGTCTTTAAAGTGATAAATCCACCATAACTCCACCCCCAGATCGCAAATCGTTTCTCGTCAACGTAGCCCTTCTTACCCCAAATCCTTGCAGTCTCGATCTGGTCATGGGCTTCCCAATACCCGAGATTGCCACGGACAGCCACCCGTGCTTTCCGCCCGATGAAACCGGTTCCCCGCCCGTCAACGGTAACAACGATGTACTCGAGGCCGGCGGCGATATACGCTTGGAAATCAATGCTAAAGGATTTGGATACCTGTTGACTTCCAGGTCCGCCGTAGACTTGAAATAAAACAGGGTACTTTCGTTTTTTATTAAAGTGGGGAGGGCGTCTCTCCACTACTTGAAGGTGGAACCCATCAATGTTGACAGTGGAGTAATGGAAGGTGGGAAGCTCGTGTTTGGCTGCTAGGGCTGCAAGACCTGGGTTTTTCTCAATATCTTTGACGAAAGACTGATCACCACTCGGCGTGCCCACAACCTTTTGCCATGGTATCCCAGGGCCCTCGTATGTCAGTAAGGCATAGCCTGATAATTTAGAGAATGAAACGTCATAACGGCCATCTTTAGATGTGTTCGTTATGGGGCCAAAATCGGAACCGTCAAGTTTGACACTGTAAACGTGGCGCTCAATAGGGGACTTTTTGGTGGCAACAAGGTAAACGATACCACTCTTGAGATCTACGGCAGATGGAGCATCAACCACCTCCCACTGACCCTTGGTTAGAAGGATAGGATCCTTATTATCCAACGGAGTGAAATAGCCAAGGTGGTCACATCCTTCGTGAATGACAGTATCAATGTATCCCGCGTGAGGTCTCCCGTTTGCAGGATCTGCAGGAATATATCGAGTGTTTTTCGACACTTCAAACCAGCCTCCGTCGATAGCAGAAATATCCACCTCTCTAACAACCTTTCCACTTCGGGTACTAACATCGATTAAGACCATGCGCAAGACATCACTCTCTCGATTTGTTTCTCTCACAAGGAGCTGCTTTCCGTCAGACCATACAGCCTCTGTAATCAATCGGTCGTGATCGGGGAAATCGTTCTCGACCGTGACCGCAAAGCCTTCCCTCTTTTTCAAGTCGTAGAATCGCAAGTGGACAACCGGGTTTGGGGCTCCAGCCTTGGGATACTTGATAAATTCAAGCTCGGGGTAGCTTTCCAATCCATCAGGCGGATTATTGCCTGAAGGGCGAGAAATAAAATACTGAACAGGGTATTCTGGGACTTCTGTTTCGTTAGTTCCTAAGAAAGTCAGGAATTCCCCATCCTGACTCCACCAGAGGGCACTGTTTCCAGAAAACACTTCCTCTTCGTAAACCCAATCAGGGATTCCATAGAAGAGATTGGCGCCTCCATCCTTAGTTACCTGGGTGACAGAGTAGTATTGGGAAGTTAAGTCCAGGCCAAGTTGACGAATAAACACATTGTTCCCCTTCACAAATGCAATGGCGTCACCCTTGGGGGACCAAGTTGCTAGCGATAGCTTTGCTTCGGGTTCCGAAGGAACAAGGGGTTCGGTAGTAGCCTTTTCAACATCGTAGATCCAATATCGTGCATTATACGAATGTCTCCATCTCTAAAACCGCCGTGTGTTAAAAACAGAACCCGGAATAAAAACATCAACCATGGAAGAAAGAGACAATCATGGGTAGCAGAAAAGCCAACCTTTTCATAATCTGAGGCAACAAGGACCTTTTTCAAATCCGAGCTTGGCCAACATTTAACTGCATCGATAGGTTGTCCATCACCCTGTAAAACACCCTCCTTTATAAGCACGATCGTATTCGAGTCGTTTCTGACATCCTGTACCTCGAGAAAGTTGCCTATTCCGAATGAGCTCTGGGTCAGGAGCAAGCCGTCTTGGTCTCCGTCAGGTCCGTCGATCCACTGAATCCCATGAGTTATACTGGTCCATTCCCCATGCATAACTTGGTCAAGCGTAAGTTTTTTCCCCGCTTTCGGAGCGGAAGTAACGGAAGAGTCATGAGCAGCGTCTGAAATTCCGAAGTGCCCCCGAGAGATATAAACTGCAAGTGCCAAAAACCACCCGCCGACCATGAGAAAGGCGAGGAGATACATGGCCCTCCTAACCTTCCTCTCGATAGGCTTGAGGCCAGCAGCATGCCCAATTTCGAGATCGTCGTCTTCATGAGACTTTTCTCTCCGGGCTCGGCCAGAATATCCGGATTCGTCCGGGCTGTCATTAGGGTCTTCAGGGTTGAGTCGGTCAAGGATAAGAGAAGTTGTTGAAGTAGAGTCCATGGAGGAGCGGCTGGAATCGAAGGCGTTATTTTTCGTTGGCGGAGCAGTTTCCTCAGTGTCTCGATAAGGCGCCGGGCCATACATGGTGTTTTTGAGGCAGGAAGATGCTCTGGTAAGAGCGAGGGTGATGAAGATTCAGGCGGCAAGTTGCTTTTGAGGGATCCGATATAGAGGACAAAAGCTCTGGTGGCAGGGGATTGGGTACTCGAGTGTAGCAACAATACTGGTACTGGTGCTGGTTCTAGAGTTAGCATGAGGATTGAGAGTCGCGTTCAGTAAACTACTGAGGGTATTCAAAGTCACCAACCACAAATTTGAGTCAAAAACGTAGTGCAAAATAGAGCTAACTTGTAGAGACAGTTGGCAAGAAATAGCTGATTCAGATATCAGCTTATTAATTATGGTTCGAAAAGCAGCCACAAGGTCCGTTTTAAGCCAGAAGGGGTATCTCGAGTATTCAAAGTGGACGCCAAATTTGAGAAAAGGTTTGAAATACCATCGATTGCAGCAGCAAATGGGTGCTGACTTGCGAAAAGGAGAAAACTTCCTGTTTTGTTGTTTTGAGCTAACTGTGCCAAGGTTGCGGCGTGTGGCCGCAACCCCAGCATGTTCGCTGGCTCACAACCGGGGGCACTCCTCCAGAGTGCCTGACAGCTCAACACAACTTTGTGGCTCAACACAACTTTGTGGCTTACCATAGAAATCTTGCGGCTCAACACAACTTTGCGGCTCAACACAACTTTCTGGCTCAATACAACTCTATGGCTCAACACAACTTTGTGGCTTCAGACAACTTTCTGGCTCAATGCTACTTTGTGGTTCAACATAACTTTGCAGCTCAATACAACTTTGCGGCTCAATACAACTTTGGGGCTTTAAATAACTTAGTAGTTAAATAGAAGAATTGAAGCATACATTGGCAAATAAAAATTCAGAGTAAATTAATTTATTTACAATTTTTCTTTCTTGCTTGCTCCCTCAACCTTTTCTTCTTCTCTGCTAGTGTTTTACATCTTACCCTATAGGCAGCTTTAATCTCCACAAGAAAAGGCTTATGAGCAGCAGTATCCGCCTTTTTTTTAGCGTTTTGTGCCCTTCGTAATTGGATTTCAGCTTTTTCCAACTCAGCATCCTCCCTTCGCTTAACCATTTGACGTGCTTCAAAGGCATACATCACTCCACCCTTTTGTTCTTGCCTTCTGTTTTGGGCACTGCGTCTCACATTTCTAGCATTCTCTGCAGCCCGGGTATTTTCCATGTGTTCCATAGCTAATGCACCAGACTGTGCAAGAGCCAATCCTCCTTGTAGAACAAGCTTGAGCCGAGAGTGGAAGTCCGGCGACATAATTTGTGCCTCCCGTAATAATTCGTCCCCTTGGGTCATTAGACTGGCGATGGTAGTTGGAATTGTTGCCTGTAATCGAAATGCTGGTTCGGCGTAAAGATCAGGGTGGTGAACTGACTCGCGCAGTTTAGAGATAACAAGGTCTGGGTTATAAGGATTAAGACCTGTGGCCATGAAAGCTGATTGTACAGTAGACATCTTAAATGTCTGTTGGCGAATAGAATCAATTCTATCAAGGAATTCTGCTTGGTCGAAGTTACCACATCCCATCCTAGTTGCTGCCACAACAGCCTCAGCATGATAATACTTGTAAGGTTGAAATACTACAAGATCCAAGGGCTGTAGAAGGTGGCTGGAGTGGGGAGGAAGGCAGAAAGGGAAAATCTTGTGCATATCGCAATAGTCGATAAACTCCTTGGTACAATGCGAGCCGAAACCGTCAAGGAGTAATAGTCGATGGACTCCAGACTGTCGTTTCCCCGAGAAACGTTCGAAATGCGCAAGCCAACTCATGGTCAATTCATCATTATTGTAACCTGTTTCTGACAGGCCAATGAGATAGTTATCAGGAATATGGGTACTTGTATACCAATACTCCTGATGGATAATGCCAGGAACAATAACCATTGGGGGCAATACAGCACCATCTCCACTGATCGTTTCGCAAACAGTAAATAGTTCTCGATTCGTGGCTGTATCCAAGTAGGCCTAGCGTGTAGGATCACGGGTTATGATCCATTGATCACGGCCAATACCGATACGGAAGCCAGTTTCATCGAAATTATACTGGTCACTTGGCTGAATCCGATATTTTTCACAAACATCTAAATATTTTGCAAACCAATTGCGAATATTATCAGGCTGATGAGAATTTTTGCGGTCAGCATCAAGCGATTTTTGCTTTCGGATAAAATACTCTGGACGGCGGCTCTGGAAGCGGGTGGCCCAATGATCTCTAACAACCTCAGCTGAACCTGGGCCAGAATGGGTGTTTTGCAAAATCGTATTTACACAGCTAGTAAGAATTTGCAGTCTGGCACTGGTGCCGACTTTATCGAGGCGATCTAGGTATTGACAAACCGCCAGCTCCTGGTCAGGGGAGAGCGTGTGGTTGGCTCCTGGTCGTTCCTGTCTTGAATTCTGGCCTTGTAAACGTGCTTACAGGCGGTGAATTGAGACTTCATAAGTCCGCGCAATCTCAGCGTTATTTGGATAGGGGTTTTCGTTATTCTGGATACAGATAACCGCAGCTTGAATTCGGACCTCAACCTCTGCATATGGCTCAATTCGCTTGCTGGGAAGAATAAAGGCTGGCGTTGCAGGCATTGTTTCTTGTAGTATAGATAATTCAGTTATTGTATGCGTGAATAGGAACACAGAGTCTTTGATGGTTACAAGATTTTCTAAAGCTACTTTGTCAACCAATGTTATGAAGTTATCAATGTACGCTACAAAGTTGTGTTGAGTCGCAAAGCTAGGTTGAGCCGCAAGGTTGTGTTGAGCCACCAAGTTGTGTTGAGCCACAAAGGTGTGTTGAGCCACAAAGGTGTGTTGAGCCACAAAGTTGTGTTGAGCCACAAAGTTGTGTTGAGCCACAAAGTTGTGTTGAGCCACAAAGTTGTGTTGAGCTGTCAGGCACTCTGGAGGAGTGCCCCCAGTTGTGAGCCAGTGAACATGCGGGGGTTGCGGCCACACGCCGTAACCTTGGCACGGTTACCCCTCTGAGGTCTCCTCCCTCACTCCTTCCTCTCACCATAGTTTGGGCACTACCTGCTGCTGTCTTATGACCACCTAGTTACTCGCTCCTCTCTTTTACACTCACTTCTCTCCTATTTTCATCACAACAGTCATGGGAGCTGCAAGGTATTTCCCACATTGTTTAATTCTTTTACAGGGATATACCTTCTGCCTTACGTTGTTTGTTTGCAGGACCCGCCTGTATACAAGGCTCATCTTCCTACCTTCAATGGGATTACCTCCTTTTACCCACCTTCCTTGTCCTATGACTCCCCTAGGGTTTAATTTTATATTTCTGCATCTGTATTGAAGTCCTTTATTATTCTTGCTGTCTTTTGTGGTAGGCGGGATGTACTGGGCTAGGACTTATTTGATTGCTCCTCTACTTTTGAGTTTTCCATTCCCCGTTTTTGCATTTTTAACTCCTACTCTACACGGGTGTCCTCTTCTTCCCCTCCTAGCACTGTTCCCGCTTCAGTTGTGTTTCTCTCTATTGACTTTCCAGTCCTCATCCTTGCGGACCTCATAGTGCATCGGCTCACTGCTAACCCCTTGGGGGAATTGTCTTACCTGGAGTTAGTGGCCTACTCCCACTACCCCGACCAGGCCTGTGCCGTGGGCGTCTACCTCTCGAACATCACGGGTGTTTTTCCCTGTATCCCTTTAGAGGCTCTTCCCGCCCAGGTGTTTTTGATCTTGCATTTTTTTTACTGTCCTTATTCCATATTTTGACTGTTGGGATTCGCCCCTTCGCTCTACAGGTTCAGACCATGTACCCCTTTTGATCATCTTAGCCTATCCTTCTGTGGTCCCACTATCTACGAACCCCACTTGGGCCTAGACTGAGTGGCCCACTATTGAAAATGAACCCCTTGTTTTTCATGACCCAGTAGCCTCCTGTGTTCTAACATCCTCCTGTATCAATCTCTGATTCGAGTGTCATTCTTCCTGCCTTTCATTCATACTCCGTCAGTACACACCTGTATCATGCCCCTCCCAACATCTGAACCCGTTGTAGTCCCCTCTACTGTCCACCCTGCCCTGTGAGTTCCACTCTCCTTCTAGGAAGGCCAGACGCCTTGACTGCCTCCCTTCAGCACTGGTCCCTGTTCGCCTATCCAAGTGAGACTACGTCAGAGCAATTAAGGCAGTCAAAAGAACTCACTAGTCCGACACTCTGTAAATATCCCCCCTTGTACTATATACACTACCCCAAGGCTAGCTCTCCTGCTGGCCAACTCCGCGGTTCCCCTCCCTTCCATACGCCAATAGCCCTGAGGGGATTAATCAGACCTTGCTTGCCGATTTCTTTACCCGCACCCTCCTTTTTCCCTCCAATCTGTCTTACCTCCCTATGGGGACTGCCCCCCCCCTTATACAATGTGCAAGTGCCATCTAACCTCGCTTGCTCATCCATCTTGTGGGTGCCTGGTCCAAGATATTTACTTAGTCTCTCTGTGAAAAAGGTTTTTACAACTAATCCCCTCTTTCCAGCGTTTCTCCTTCTCCAGCTCCAATGTTTTGGCCTCAACCCCACGCCCTGAAGAAGCTGATTAGGATATTCCTGGATAGGTCTGGTCATCCCTCCTATGATTTTCCATGTTCCTTTCGCATAATCGTCCTCCTACAGACCTTACCTAAAATGTGGAAAGGGTTGTTGTCTCTCTCCTCCTTCCTATAACACATGCGGTAGACTCTTGAGTCACAAAGAATGAAGCTCCCGCCCTGCTCTTTCCTCATTTGAAACCTGTTGCTCCTCAGTTCTGACAATCCGCTCTTTCCAATGCCTGCGCCACAAGCTGTCTACACTGTTTCATAATATCAAGGGGGGTTTTGACAACGTTGACACTACTATCTTGGCCAAGGCCCTCAAGCGTAAATAGATTAACCACCATCTTGTGGGCTGGATCAGGTCCTTCCTCCCTGGGCTCACTTGGTCCTTGTTGTTTCTGGGTTCTCAGGCCCTTTGCTCAGAATATGTAGGCACCCCGAAAGGGTCTCCAGTGTCTCCTTAGTTGTTTGTTATTTCTGTTCCCACCTTACATTTTCCGACTCTAGTTGGCTTATTGTTTGATAAGTTGATGATTTTGCCATTACTGTGGCCTCTCCTTCTTAGAGGGGCTATGTGCGCTCTCTATTGCTTTTTCATACCAGGCTGAAGTCCAGGGCATCCAGACATAGTTTGTCCTTTGATGTTCCTAAGACTGTACTGATCACGGCAGGACTGCGCTTTAGTATGGGCCTTTAGATACATCCCCTGTTGCTATTGATTCTCACCTTTTTCCTCTTAATCACAGGTCTGATGGCTTGGCTACTGGTTCCCCCCCTCCCTGTCCATTCATGCTCTCTTCTCCCATTGTCTCTGTCTCCCCCACAATCCTTTTTCCACTATTCAGCGACTCTCACCCGCAGTGGCCTGCCTCTCTCTACAAATGTTTCACAGGCTAGATGTTTCCTTCTTACATTCTATTCTCCTCTATAGGGATGATTTGATGGTTGCATTCTGCTCCCTGCTGGATCCGATAAAGGTTTTCTAGTCTTTCGTTCAAACAGAGGTGACCAATTGGTTCAGATTCACACCTATCCCAATCCTTTTTGCAGAGTCCAGTGTACCACCAGTTGCCTCCATGGTCACTTATCAATATCCTCTGGCTGCTCTGTTTCTGGCATGCTTACCTTACTCTACTACCCTCACTGCTGCTCTCCTCACTCCTGAATACCCTTACCACTATTCTTCCACATGCCAGATTCTTCCTGCACCATCTGTAGGGGCCTTCAGCCCAATGTTATGCTTTCGAATTGGTGAACTACTACTCTCCCCCCCTCAGTATGCAACACCTCCCTGTTGATGCTCTGGCTCATCTGGCACTACCACTCCTTGGCCCCCTCTCTTGAGCCCCGCTGAAAAGGAGTTACCTACTTTCCTTTCCACCTCTGCTATAATCCGCTGATGGCATTACATCCGCTTATCGCGTCCTCCCTCTTAACGCCCATGATTTGCTCCTTCAAGACTAGCTCAATAGGGTACCTCAAGCAATTATTAATGCTTTCTTAAGGGCTTGTCGACACACTCTTTCTTTGGCTTCAGGAAGTTTATTGACGGACATATACATCAGATGCGTTTCTACAACCGATACCTTGTGGCACAATCATCTGTGTTGTTGGTTGGCCCTCGATCCTCTCCACCAATTGTGGGGTAGGGGATCAGACTATCAGTTATACTGTCCTCCGCTGTCCAACAACCCTCCTGGAACGATCTAGCCCTCTCCTGGCCATAACCAATATTGGATCTTAGGCACCACTTTGGTCTTCTCACCCTGCCTTGTTGCCCTTGGCTGCTTTATCCGTTACACTGGCAGCATCTTCCCTCCCCTCATTCCTACCCCTATGCGGCTTGTAAGGGTAGCCAATTGAATTATAAAGCGAATCTGGCTAGTCTCAAAATCTTTCTTCGTAAACGTAGATTGTCTAGGAATGCTCATAGGTACTATGATAAAGATTTCTGAGAAAAACTTAAGATTTTGATAAGATCTCTTCTCTGTTGCTTGATAATGGGGAAAGCTTGTGGGCACTACAATATTAATATCACGTGTCTGCGTGTTCCCAGACTCTATAGGGTTTACATTTAAACCAGTATCAGATCACTATTTCCTCAATCATCAAACAAGAGCGAACCCCCTTTATCACTGAATCCTTACTTCCCCATACAACTGATGGCGTAATCAGAGATCTTTTTACTCTGAGGGCATCGTCTCCCACTAGCTCTGAGATGCTAGCCTGTAGTCTGCTGTTCAATCTAGGACCATCCTGTTTGGAATTTGCCAATAGTTTCAAAAACAACCCTTGGGCCAACTTTGTGATTAACCAATACTGCTTTGTCTCAAGTGAGGCTGTCCTACAGATGGCTTTCCGGATGAATAGTTTGACAATCGGTTCTATACAAATTCGTCTCTGTTTGCCTCTCTTTTTCAACATATTGTGATAGGCTATGTAAACCTTTGATGGGCATTGATTTGTGGTTTGAGACTATTCTCTATCAGCTCTGAAATTGTCCGTTCATTACCAACTCAGACCCCCCCCATGAGTTATATTGTCCTCTTCTCTTCAAGGGCTGTAACTCTCTGAGTTAGTAACTAAATCGTACGGTTCCTCTTCCCTGATGTAGCCAGAGAGGTACATTATATACCGTACACACCGTAACTGGTTGGACTAACTGCGACGACGTATACAGGTTTACAAGAGGTGCTCTAGTCATTCCTTTTTCTATGAAAACAAGCAACAGCATATTGTACTTGTATCAACTCCCAGGGTGAACACTGAGGCCGCAGGGGTATGATTCTCTGAAGAAGTTTGAGCTCATGCTCTTTCCCATTCTGGGTGACATGTAGTCCACTTGGGAGTCCTTTGTGCCTATAAGAGTCCCTCATCTTCTCCTATGGTCTTCCCCACTTCCCAAGCCTCTTAGATGGCTCGCCTCATTTTCTCATCCACACGGCCTCAGCCTCTTTAGCTGGTGTTTTTATTTGTTTTATCAGCATGTACTGCTTTGTAATGTATATTTTTGCTTTCTAGTGACACCTAGACTCCCTGAATTTTGATTTGTTTCTATTACTTTTTCTGGTTAACCAGATGTGGTGATGTGTCTTATGTGAGGCACAATTAGGAGATTTGGAAATGTTCTTTCCTTTGTTTACTTGAGCTGGATTTAAGGTTGTCTTTATACCATATCTCACGATGCATGCGAGATCTTGTACCTTAACCAGTAATACATTAAATAAAAAAAAAAAAAAAAACAAAAAAAACAAAAACCACCAGTGGCTAGGCATACTGAGCTTGGCCTATTTTTCAGGCACTCGATTCTCAAGAACACAGTTAATCTATTTAGGTTCAGAAAGCCCTGATTCCTGCTCTCGCTTACAACTCGCCTATCGTTGCAGAGGCAGTGGAGCCTTCATCTCTCTCTTCCTCCTGGAACCCCTTTCTGATAATAGCTGGCTGCAGGGACAGGTTTCTCAGCTTCCTACTGACATCCTCTTCGATTTCTCCGCTATGGAGATATTCCACCTCCCCTCTATCTCGTCAACCCCGCATGGCCTATTCTCACTTAATGCTAGATAGGATGAGCACACCACTCCTGTTTGCAACCAGACAGCTGTGCCTCCACTTTGTCACTAGCAGGTTGACAACCTTTGCTCGGAACTCGCATTTTCTTCACTCTTAGCTTGATGACCTGTCACATAGGGCTACTCACATAGAGTGTGTTATCTTAGCCCGCCTGTTCCACAAAATTCCTCCTTAGTTCTTCGGCTGCGTGATCCCAGAGTTCGCCTTGGCCTTCTAGCACTAGCTACAGCCCAACAGGCCAATGACCCACCTTGCCCACTGACATTATCCCCCTCGTAGATTCCCCCTATTGTAATTCATGACTTGGACCCCTCTTGTACACAGTTGTCAGACATGTTAGCCATCGGTTCATGCACGGTTATGGTTTTTACAGCCAGCACCAGGAAGGGCATAAGAAAAGGCACCTTGCCAATAGGTGGCTCCTCTGCATCCCAGGTTGCTCAGAATGCTGGTTCAGCGTCCCCTCAGCCAATACATGTAAGAATTGTAAACCACTTTTGGCCTTATCATATTACCTGTAAATATTCACCTCTCGCCAATCAAACAGAGCTGATGCCTTTGTCCTCGACGCCTTGCTTCCAAACCTTTTTCTGCCTTGGTATTTGATAACGCCAACTACTCTCTCCCCCACTCCTTAACAGCAAAAGTCTATGACTATCGCGTTCAAAAGGAGAACTCTGGTGGCACAATGATTACTTCTATACGGAAAATACTACAGATATAGGAAGGGGTTTCTGTACCTTGCTAAGCGAGGAGAGGTATGTATGAGAGCAGATTGGTATAAGTTCAGGTTTTTGTTTTATCTAAGGGAGGCGGGTTGCAACTGCAATATAAAACGAAAGTGGGGCCTCCACGCAAGTGAGATAAATATAGGGAAAACATTGAAAGAAACCTAAGTGTCAAAGATGTTGGACCCTGATATCCTTGCAAGAATATCACAAATAATATGCGTAATTCTAAGATATTGGGAGGGAAATTTTATAAAAGAATATGATCTATATAACCAAGAACAAGGCCTAAAAGATGCAGAAAACAACTGTAAAGTTGCGAACACGAGATAAAAAAATTACATCTGAAAATCTTATTACATACCCTGTTTAATACTATGAATTACAGATAAATATATGTCCTAGTAATAGTAATGAAAGTGGTGTATTGGTAAACCCAAACCCAAACCAAGTATGAGAATATTCTATATTATCAACGTTACATCCAAAGAAATTAAATAGGAAATTTCAATATGTGGAACTGATTCCCTCCTCAGCTGCGGTTCCTCTGTCTAGGTTATTTGTTACGCAACTAACCATGATGCACTGTGCCTCTGAGTTAAGTAGTCCTTCTTACTTAGAGACAACTCCTGTTTTCCGTTTCCCCCTGCTCTAAATCGCCCCACTGGTGGCCATTCACTCTGTCTCCTTGGTTTACCTCTATCCAAATGATCAAGACCTCTTCGCTAGCCACTCCACCTGTATCCAGAACTCCAGTGGTATGTCTGTCCATTCAGCCCCCTTCGTGATTCCAGCCCAAGATACTAGCATGGGAAGCTTTCCACCTCTTTGCTTGTGACAGTTAACTATCAAGATCTCGACTGTCTGCCTCCCTCAATTCCCATCTTATGTTATAACTGCTGGTCTGAGATTGACTCAATCTTAAATGCTTTTACTCAATTCTTCAATTATGGAAGCTTCACTCATGTTGGTGACTGGCGCAAGGTGGACAACCCTCGCTGCCACTTGTATATCCTTCATCACACAAGGACCAATCACTGCGCCCCAATCCATCCTGTCCAAATGGGGGTTACACTAAACTTGTCCACAACTCCTAGGTATCCTTCACACCCAGGTAGACCCACTGTTTAGCCGATCACACTTCCCATCACCCTTTCTGCCCTGACTCCCCAGCTCCTGCCCCCAGTCATGTTACTCCTATTGGGTCCTGTACACAAACTTCTCCTCCCCCGATTCCATATACCTTGCTAGTGATTATGACGCCCCCGAGGATCCCACTACTGTCGGACTTCCTTCTCGTGTCGCTAACCCAATTGCTACCAGTAATCAGACCCCCACTTAGAGCCCTAGACCCCAAGCCTTGGGAGGACCTCCAGCTCCCTTCAGTCTGGCCTCTATATCCCTTAAGTCTGGCCTCCTGCTTGAGCTTCCCTCTCCACCTCATCCATCTTCCCTGAATGTGCAGGTTCCCTCAACCCATTGTGGCCTTCCTCTCTTGCAGGCCCCCCACTACTCTAACCTCTCAATACAGGGTAGGCTTTACCCATTAATGGCTTACATCTGCTCTTCCTCCCCTTTCCCTCCTCTTCACTCTCTTCTCACCTTTGTTCAACACCACAGTGATGAGGGCTGGTATGTGTTTCTATCCTTGTTTAGTTCTTTCATTGACTTGTCCCTTACTTCCAATATTGTTTAATAGTAAGAGCTCCCTTTTTACGCAGGTTATGTTCCCACCTTCGATGTATTTACGTCCTTACATCTTGCTTGCCTTTCTTTTGTCTCACCTAGCTTTACCTTCTATGTGTTCACTGCATTATTGAAGTTCAGTATCATCCTCCCTGTCAGACAAGATAGGTAGGATGTTATGGGCTATGACATTGCCCAATATTCAACTGTTTTTGGGCTTTCCTTCACTCAGTTTCGCAGTCTCAACTATTATAGTATATTAGTTTCTCCTTTTTCCCTTAGCGTCGTAGTTGCCTCTTTGGTTTTCTTGCTTTCTTTAGAGTTTCCTGTTTGTTCCTAAGGTGAAATTAACTTTGATCTTCCTGCTCAGAACCCACTATGTGAGTACTCTCCCTTCTAGTGGTTCTGACCATATTCCCATTGGCCTCACCTTGCCTCATCTTGCAGGTGTTCCACAGGCAGCAGTGGCCAATTGTGCCTTGACTGATTGGCCTGTCATGGAGTTGGAGCTTAAGGTCTTCTCGGGGACCCTACTCATAATGCTCGCAACCCTTTCCTCTCTCCGTACTTGGTTTGATCGTCACTAATCTCACTTGGCTTCTTTAGTACGCCGTCACACTCCTCTTTCTTATCTTTCCTATCATGCTAAACCCTTATAGCCCCCTACACTATTCATCCTGTGCAATGAATTCTAATCTTCCTCCTATGCCGCCAGGCTTCGAGACTGCCCTCATTCTGCCCTGAATGCAATCGACCTCCTCAAGTATGGCTACTTCAAAGGATTTACGGCTTGAAAGAGTGCCAATTAGTTTTATCTGCTTATAGCCACTGTACTACGAAATATTTATAATACAAACAGATAGGTTTTAGGCCTCCTGATTCTAAGCTTATCCTGTCTCCCTGGAGCTGATACCTATCCAACAATCACCCAGGCCCCGCAGGATCACATCTTCCCCCCATGTCCTCTTTGCTTTTTTGCATACATTTTGCACCCTTTCGGCAACCCCCCCCCCCTCCTTACTCGGAGGTAAGTGACTTATAATCTTGCTTGCTCATCCGCCTCCAGCACCATTGGTCCGCACACTATCCTCTATTTATTTCGGCACCAGGTACTTTTTACTCACCTTATGCTACTCTTCTTCAGGCTTGTACCACACTTGCTGTTTGGGTTTCATCCTCCCTCCCTGAAGAAGGCGAATGAGGTCATCCTACCTCTATGCAGAAGGCGAATGAGGTCATCTTGGACAGGCCTGGAAAGGATGTCCCTCAATCTGCCTCTGCCTTGTGGATCATCGACATCCTTCAAACCCTTTTCAAAATCCTGGAGACTGTTGTTACCTCACATCTTCAACCTGTTACCCAGTCTATAGGGCCATTGAGCTCCTATCAGGGTGGCTCGCCCCTAGACCTTTCATCTTGCAATGCCTGTACCTCCTTTGTGCTTACTATTGACTTCTTTGAATGTCCTTTTGTTATGCTATCTACTCTTTTTTTAGACATCAAAGGGGGTTTTAACAATGTTGACTCCTCCTTTCTAGCTCAGTTGCTTAGGGGCAAAGGAATCAAAGACTACCTTGTAGCCTGGATTAGGTCATACCTCACTGGACTCACCTGGTCTCTTATGTGTTAGGGTTCTGGGAGGACCTTTTCTCCTGTTTCGGTATGGACACTAGAAGGGTCTTAGTATCTCCTTTCTTGTTTGTTATTTAACCTTCTACATTTAATTTTTCAGTCCTTAGTGAGCTTATTCTTTCCTATGTGAATGATATTGCCATCACTGTGGCTTCTTGTTCTAATAGGGCACTGTTCGCTTGGTTTAACTTATATACCCCAGGTTGAAGTGCAAGGCTATCATGAACCTTATTTCCATCTCAGTCTTCAATATTGATCTGCTTTGCAAGAGGACCCCTTTACACCATGTAGGTCTGTAATATTCCCTATTGCTACTGATTCTTTTCTTGCTATCACTCCAATGCCTAGAGGACTTTCAGTCCTGCTTAGTGTCTGTCACACCCACTGGCTGGTCTTTCTCTCGATTTGTACAACCCTTGCGCTGTAGCACTCGATCTTCACATTCTTCTTTACTGGCCTGACCTCCTGGTCCTCTCTCACTCACTCATACACCATATAGAGGTCTGCTGGCCTTCTATCCTGCAGGAGGGAGATAGCCAATTGCTGTCCGGTCAACCCCCTTTCCAATCCACTCTGGTCAGGAAATACTCCTACCAATTGCCTGCATAGCTATCAGAGACCGCGCCGGGCAGGATTGTGGCTGATCTGGCTTCCGCCTCTGGTCAGCCCTGCTGCAGCCCGCCTTCGGCTGAATTTCTCTTCTCTTTGCAGTTCAGTACTACCGATTCCCTCTGCCACCTGTGCAGGAGCCTCTCATCAAGCATCATGCCTCCAAATTGGTGTACCAGACCTACTTCGCCTCCACGGTGTTTACACCTACTTATCAGTATATTAATCCACTTTACTCTACCTCTCCTTAGCTCCCTTTCTCACGCTCCACTCTAACAGTCCCTGCTACTGTCCTATGCTTCTCCCAACTCTGCCATAACTGCTATGTCCTCTACCCTTATCTGGTGCTTTGGGGCCAGTATAGAACCTGGTTCAGTATGATTGGCTTACGACCGCCTCGCTGCCAGTACTGTATCTTTTTCAGCCTGGCTTTTCTTCCTACCCCTTTATAGACTTAGCGAAATTCATTGCTGGCCGAATACACCAGATAACTACAGCAAGGAATATCCCTTGTAGGTCACCTATCCTTGTACTCGGCCAAGTTCCCTTCCGTATGCCTGCATTGGAGAGTTGTGTATGAGGCTTGCAACAGCTGTGTCTTTAGCTGTACCTTACAGCTTCAACATAATTCATACCACCATGTGGGTGTGACCAACTTTGGATCTCAGCCCTCTTACAGGTCTTGTCTTCCCAATCCTATGGCTCTCAGGCACTTTTTCCGCTAGGCAGGTACTGCCTGTCACCTTTCAGGCCTGCCCCTTTGCTCCACTCACTATCACTCATGGTCCCTCCCTCTTCCCCTGCCTACTCTGTAACCCACTCCTTGTGCCTTACTCTCCTCCAAGATTAATGTTATTGGCTTTCCTTGGTTAGTTATATATGCATAGGTGTTAAGGTTCTCTTTTCTGTCCTTGCTAGTTATAAGTTTGCCTTTCAGCCTTTGGTTGTTTCTAATACTGACCTTGTTTCCTGTAGGTGGTGATGTGTTTAATGGGAGGCACAAGTAGGAGCTTTGAAGGTATTCTTTCCTTGATTTGTGCATTTTAGATTTACAGTTTTCTCTACAGCTCTACTGCATAGCTTACAAGGCAGCTAGTTCTTCTAACTTAACAAGTAATACATGAAAGAAAAAAAAAGTTAAAAAAGTTCAAAAGTAATCTGACTAGCAGTTGTTAGGTCAGGCTCCATACCTTTGATCCTCCTTGTGTTTGCAAACTTAAGACCAGGAGTATTGCTCATACTTCCACTGCCCCCTCCCATCTTATCATGGCTCTTTTACCTAGGCGGGAGAGATTGCTACCTCCCTCCTAATTAGCTCTCTTTATTTTGATTGTTTCGCCTAGTAACATTAACAAAAAAGAAATCCTAAATCAGTGCAAAAGAGATACTCATGTGGATAGGCATCGTCCGGCTCTGGAGTGACTCATTCCACATTCTTCGTTTCGTATGTGCCGCTCTTCTGGAATCTTGTCTTTTGATTCACTTAGGTCTTATGCATTCTACTCCTATTGTTCCAACCTTGCCATCTCCACCCTTGTGACTTAAACATATTTTGTCATAACACTCCCTAAACTATCTTTTCGCTTCTCCTTTGTCTAGAGCATGGCAGGTAGCAAATAACCCTCTTGTCCTGACAAATCCTACAATATTCTTAGCCCAAACAAATAAAATTCGTCCGTGGCCACCCATTATTTGCTAGATTTTAGTATGTAACTGGAAGGTGATCGCCAGTAAAGTACTTATTTTCCGGCGCCCTTACACCTACCCCCACGGGCCTCATCACCAGGTGGTTTTTTGAACAACCTTCATCAATTCGCACTCCATGGTTAAATGGGTATGTAAATGAAACAATTTACTTAGTGTGTACGACGGAGGTCAGCATAATGGTGCTGGATATTTGCTAATACCTCTTACAGGTATTTAGCGGGAATTGATTCGAGATCTAGCACTCTGAGATGCTACAAAACAAAGTCCAGGTGAAACGAATATCTTTTCCACAAAGGAGTGCAGATCAAGCCTTCCACGGATTTTGTTGATTTTTAGCTTTTGGCCAATCCACAGATTGTCCACAGAGAGAGTGTTTTTGATTTACCCAACCTCCATTAGACCCAGCAATGTATTTATTTTATCTTTTATTTGTGTGTAAACTATATACATTTAATAGTTCAATAAATTTCATTAAACGTGTGCAGATCAATTTGATAATTTACTATCCTTTGCCTCTCAACGACAGGGACCACATATTCTTGCCCAAAGACTGTACATATATGAACTATCTACATACTATGGCCAATAGCATGCTGGCGGACAGGCATATATCCGCTTTCTAAATCCACTTTTCATACTATTCATCGGATCAAGCAATTAAACCAATATCACCCGACTGACACCTCTGGCCTCACAGCGTATGTTTCTTATCTTAAAATGTCCTGATAATCCAGGAACTGACCACCCACCCAGACCCCCACAATCTTCCTATGTGTCAACCTGAATACAACTCAATAATTCCTGGAGCCATCATGCCGGAGGGTATTAGATCCAGATCATCGGGCCTGATGCTATGGAATACATCCAGGTCTTTAAGGCTCCTGACTGGATTCCCAACTGGTTACTGAGCTCTACTGAAAGTAAACAGAGTTCTGCATATACGGTAGGTAGCTGCCGTTTATCTGTGACTCTCTTCTTAATATAGTGCACCATCTCCTCCTTCACTTTGCAAAAACCGATTCCAAGGACCCTGCAATACTTAACTGTATTCGTGTCCTTTAAGTGGCCCCTTACAACTCGATGAGGTACTACGCTACAAGATGAACCAACTGTTCTGGCATGACGTTTCCTATCCTAATCTGATCGCAAGCCTTCTCATTTGCTTCTAGTGTCTGCAATCCCTTTCCCACACAATTCTGGCAGCCATATTGCGACAAGATCTGTCAGTCTGATAAGTTACTTTAGTTTGACCTCTGGTAGCATACTTTGATTTATTCTTTATATGCCAGTTTGCAGATATTAGTGGAATCCGATGAAGTCCACCAAAGTCTTCCAACGTGTCACTCTAAGGAAGTTGGATATTGCATTATGATGAAGTTGAAGTGGTTCTCCTGAGGCATCATATATGTACAGTAATCTATCCTGTATGACCGGTCTTCGATCATGAGTAGAGGCTTTTTGGTAAGGGAGATGCTGCTGGCTCCCTAGGCCCAGTGATCTTGCACCTGTTTCTTGAGTTCTAGATCCTGTCAGTTTGCCCAGGCGTGTATCGCCTTTGAGGTCCTGAACTTGAGAAATATCTGTTTCCTCTAGTGAAATATCCATTGATACCTTTAAATATAGGAGGGTGACTCTTGTGTATGACTGTCATATCTGTGTATAAGACTAAATATGATTAGCTCACCCTCCCTTGTAATGCAAGTCTAAATGCGAGTTGCTAGCAACTGTCAGGATTGTGAAGTGCAGAAGCCAATACTCCAGAAATACATCAGCCAAGGTTGTACATCTCCTTTATCTGCCATTGAGTGACTTCATTGTTGGCCATTTTGGTACAATGAAACCGAGATACTGGGGTAGTACCTTCCAGGCATTGTGGAAAGCATGCTGCGATTTATGATTAATCTGGAACCCATCTAACTATTTTATCATAAGCCTAAATAGTGTAAGGAAGAGATTATGTAAGATATCTGACTTAGGCAGGTCTGCAGGGTCTACAGGATGTAGTGTGGAGAATACGTTGTGTCCCATTTTTACACTAATTCAATTACAGTATTATGCTAGGTTGGCCCTTCCTATCTCCTTGTTCTCCAAGATAGTTGAATATGATGTGTAGTTCATATCTGATATATGTGCCGATGGTTCCAGCCGAGCTCCTGGCTCGTTTCCTGAAACTTCGGCCATTTCTTGTTTCTTCATCTGTGCAAGCTCGCATGCTCAGTATCATCTACAATCCAGACCGATAAATGGGAAAGCAGTCACTTGTTTGGCTATATGAACAGGCCCTATTGGTTTATTCTAGGACAACCTGCTGTAAGGGCAGAAACATGAGTTCAAAGAGCGCCGTCAGAACATCTGAGTTCACCCATCATTCAGGTTCGTTAACACGTGCTAATTTACATGTAAACTGTGGCTGTACTGCTAGCAATGCAAGAAGTTGGTTCAAAAACTAGGTTGGGCTATTGCGAGTCAGCGAGAGGATATTGCCGCCGGTTATATATACCGACCAGGGTTTGTTACTACCCAGGAATATGCTGAGATGGGTCAAGTCAGAAAGCTGCTAAGGGGAACTACTATTGATCTAGCTGGCTGGGTATCCTGCAAGTGAACGGAATTCACTCTAAGCATAAAACTCTAGGCAATTTGAGCTTTCACAAATCTTTAATATAACTGAGCTTCCCACCACCAGTCTGCAGTATCCATCTTGGAATAAACTCGATTCCTCCTTGCAATCTATTCCCTGATAGGTCAGTAAACCATGTCAGTTCTATATGCGATCTGCGGAGTAAAGTAGCTGACGTAGTATACGATGTTCCTGTAAAAGAATGTTCTTGCATGTCTCCTATGATCAGTTATCGCTTCTGTGCACCCTAGATATTGACCAAATTGGTGTAGTACTTTTAGTAGTTTTCATGATAAAAAGGCAGATTCAAATGACCCCGCATCCGTCCCATTCAAACCATTTGCCCAGTAATCAATGTCTCCAGATTAGCTTTCTTGCTTTGAGCAAACCATCAAGCAAAATTGAAGTCGCTCTGAGACCAAAAACAGCTCCATTGATCATCTATTATGGCCGGACTCAGGTGTACATATCTCATAATATCAAGCATTATGCCACCAGCGCCTGGAAAGGTTTGCTGACTCTCAGGGCTCCCCTTGGACCGCAGCAGTTAAATGTCCACTCAGCCCGAACTTTGCTCTATATCAACATCAGTCAAATACATAGTCGAAGTTAAATCTTCGACCCCTGGTCTGAGATTAAATTAATAGTGAGAGTAGCTCTGATAGCCCATAGGTCGGCCTATGGCAATAATGGTCTTCAGGTTTTGATTCCGGATTTCAACACCTATAAAACAAGTAAACCAGTGGAACATTTGAAATGCAAAAGTGAGGAGGACTAGTAGCATATCAAGATGCATAAAGCGAAGGTGCTTTTCGTATGTAGTAGCCAGTTGATGTCGTCAGATACAATAAGGCGACTTTGTAGAGTTTGAGGTCATCGTGCTCCCCTGGAGTAACAGTTTCACCTTTCACAATATTTAGCCTAATTAATTTGCAGGTGAGCAGATGAAACCGAGACCAAGTATGCAAAAATACTGTCTTCTAATCTTAAATTCAAATTTCCTTCTAGCCTTAAACAGAAATTATATCTCGTACTTGTACTAATATATATTAGCTAGGTTGATTGTTCTCCAAATACAAGTTGTCCTATAGCAACCTTGGGAATTCAAGATATTTATTACTGGCCTCCATAAAGACAGAAGACTAAAAAATCTGACTCAGGACTAGAATATATTTTCTTTAGGCCAGCAAGAAAGAAAAATCTGCCGTTACCAGTATCTTTCATTGCCCAATTTATGCAAACATTTACTCGCAATATATAATTGATTCCTTATGCTAATTCCCCACCTCTACCATATCTTACTGCTCAAAATTAAAAACTTACTCATCTGGACTTTGCAAATTCTTTCAATCCTTACGCATACTAGATTTTAAGTCCACAATTAGTTCTCAGCTACCAATTAGACTGCGTACCATGGGTATTTGCGCATGAGATTTGTCAAATTCGCAGCACAAAAGTTTATTTTGTACCAACCTAACCCAATAGTTTAACATTTTATTTTGTGTTCTTCATAGAATTAGCCAAATGTGAGGCTTGAAAGTTGGTATTGTGCCTACCAATTCCTTTACTTTTCCCTCTATTATATACTCGTATAGGTCTCAAAGGACGGGATTGTGCAAATTTGCGGCTTAAAAATAGGGTTTGGAAAACCTCAACATTTGTTTTTCTTTTAGAATTCTGAGTACCACCTGTGATGGTTGATGTGCCCCAGCGAATTTCATACTTGGAAGTAGATTTTGTACCTCTCCAATCCCAAACTTCAATAGTTTAATATTATATTGTTTAGCAAGACAGATAACTATCTTGTCTGGTGCAATACTGTAAACTTATAGCTTGAAAGTAAATTTTGTTCCTTCAAATGTCTAAGCTCAAGTTTTAATTCTTACAGTATTAAGCATAGCGCCTGTCTCCCCAGATGCAATATAGTAAATTAGCAGGTTAAAAGTATATATTGTTTCCAACCAATCACCAAGTTGTAGATTTATTTTCCTAGTGTTCACCTATCTTGGCGCATGCGATACTGTAAATTTGTGGCTTGAAAGTAAATTTGTTTCAACCTATCCCTGACTTCAAGCTTTCATTTTTACAGTACCCAGCACAGTATCTATCATGGCAGGTGCGATGCCGAAAGTTTGCGGCTTACTGCTTGATTTTATAACTACCCAAACCCCAGAGCGATATTCCATTTCATTATATTTGGTGTACTTCTGCAGGTATTAGGGGATAGGATTCAGTAAATTTGCGGCTAATCATCAACCTTTTTTCTATACCTAGTAATCTCCAAGTTCAACAGTTAACTAGTGTTGCTTAAGACCTGGCAGAGGGGATACTGCGAATTTGAGGCTTAATAGCCTATTTCGTGTCCCCATAATCCTCTTGCACAACAATCATATTTTCATTTTGTCAATATTTGTTATGCAGTTTGTACAATACTGCAGTCTGTACAGTGTATAAGTTTTAAAACAAAGAAAACATGCATGAGAGGTCTATATAAGGCCTAGCTTTCTATCGCATCTCCCAATCTCCAATCTTCACGGTTTCTATCACACCTCCTATCAACCCTCCCTACCCCTCACTTTAGATTCTCTTTCCTTCCCCAATCCATCAGCAAAGCCCTTGACAACCTCTCACTCATATCATTCATCACATTTACAAGTTACGCCCAACATAACCTTCCCTCTATATATAGTACTTTTACAAGTTTTACAGCTAACAATTATACACACAGCTACCCCTCACCCCATTCCTACTTTTTTGTATATTCCCATAGCAATTCTGCCTTCCTGTCTAAATGCCCTTGAGCAGTCCACGTTATTATATTCAAAGCTGACCTTATATTCAACCCTGTGAATTTTGTCTATCGGTATTCTAATATTCCCCCTCCAGCCCTCCTGACTCTCCTGACAACAATGGTATGTTTCTAAACGATCTTAACTTCATCTCCTCTTTGATCTTGTTTTGCATACCAATTATTATATTCAAGGCGATCTTTATCTTGTAGCTGGTCAATTTTGTACAAATATATTAAAACACCTGCCCTGCAATCTTCCCTACTCCTGCGATAAAAAAGGTATGTCTCCAAAGCAGCTATGCTTGCTCTCCTCTTTAATTATATATTACATAAAATGTGATTTTTATAAAGGGGTAATTGGATATTCCAACTGACGGACCTTGTCCGTAGATACTTCCACCTCCTCTTCAATGCTCCAAACTCTCCCATCAAAAAAGGTACATTGTAAAAGCTGATCTGATTCTTCTTCATTTTAATACCCTTTTTGCATCTGATTTTGATTAGTTCAAAGCTAACTTAATATTACAACTGACTAACCTTATCCAAGGATAATTCAACAACCCTCAAACGAATCCTTCGCTAGCCCTATCACAACTCCAGCAAATACAATGCCAGGATCAAAGGCCGTCTTTGTTTGGCCGACAATGGTAGGCTACAAAAATTACACAGATATTCATTAATACTAGGATGTCTGCCTTATCACAAACTCGGGCACTTGGAGTAGGTAGTAGCTTACTTGGCAGAATACGGTCAATGACCAAATGGATTGTCAGAGGATCTTAACCTCCTCAAGCACGAGTGCAGAGCAATTTGCATGGCTCCAGGCATACATACTCACTATTGGCACAATTGCAAGCAATGGTAGGGCCCAATAGTGGATGTGTGATACAGCCAATAGTAGCTGTTTTGCAGAATGGCTGGATTACTTGATTTAGTATTTAGTGAAAAAACATCCTCAAAAGGTGATAGCAATGATCCCGCCCATTCCTCCTACCACCCCTGGTCCTTTCACTATTGGCGGCGATAATGATCATAAGTTTTCTAAAGGTTTCCGCAATTAACACATGATATAGACACTAATATAAAACTTTTAGTTATAGCAAGCCTACGCGCTGTCTGACTTTAGATCGATATACAATCTTTGGTACACCCCTGCGAACAGCTAGCTTTGGGACTAGACAAAGTCAAGTGGAAGCCTCCTAGAGTGTTGCCCTGGCTCGAGCTATTTGAACTGACTCAGGAGCACTTGGTTGGGGCAATCAAACAAGCATTTACGCTAGGAGTTAGTTATGGCCGTTGGTTTGCAGGACAAGGTTGTACGTTCTTGTACTCATCAAAGTTCTGGAAGAGCTGATTCTGGTAGCAGAGATGATCGTAATTCTGATGTGCCGCCACGTCCGCATCTGTTTGGGATTCAGCCCATCGAATGAACTAACACATATTCTCTTCCACTACTATCATGATGAAGACGTGGAAGAAACTCCTACCCTAAACACGCAGTCATTCCATACCCGCAATGACAGGGATAACCTAGTTCAGCCCGCTCTCGAGGTGGAGGAGGAGGAAGAGCAAGAGTATGAAGATGTGGACTAAGAGGAGGTGAGAAAGAAGGGAGAGGATGGATGGCAGGGATCTGCGGCCTGAAGGTTAGTGGGCTTGAAGTCGGTCTGAGGTGGTGGATGGTAGCGGCAGGTGTAGTTTGGCTGTGGTATGGGTTTGGGCCTTTTCTGTTACTTTGTTGTTTTGTTTTCAGAACTCTATAAACTATTTTTTTCATGATGTTTGTCCTTTAGAATAACCCACTTAGTATCGATTCTGTTTGTGCTTTTATTTATGTTATGTGCCATTAGTTTACCAATAGCTGTACACGTGATTAGTTAATCAAATTTGATCTTATTTGTTACTGTCAACAGGGCAACCTTACTAGAACTAGTTGAGTAAGCTTGATAAATTGCGACCAACCCTGCGTTCCATCAACTCCTATGAGCTATGCTGCATATAATCCTTCAATTTTTATAACTGCCAAAACATTCAGGTTTAGTATAGATTCCAAACATAAGTAGGTTCTTGATCTGAAAGTGAGTGACAATATGTTAATATTAGCCCTTTTTGAGAATGTTTGCGGACCTTTTCTGTCTGCTAAATATACACCTCAATAATACCACCTCAAATATCTGCAAATATAATCAGTTTTCCAACACAATCAGCATTTGCCAATACTACTCTATCCAATTATTCTTGTATTTACCTTATCAAAATACCTCTACAGATAAGGCCCAACGCTGGCAGAGTGCGTTCATTCTAAAGCATAAACAGAAATAAGAAGAGATCAGTGGAGGCTATATCTGAAAATCTGGATCTAAGGTGGTATTGGCTGTTATACCCTTTACTTTTCCTTTTCTTACTTCTGGACAGTCAATAAGTTATGGATGATCAGCATCGGGATTGGCGGCTACAACTTCAGATCTGACCACTTGATTATCTTGAAGAAAGAGGTTAAACTATGGACGCATTATGTGATTGTATGGAGTTGCATGATGGGTAATATGAGGATAACAGTATTCAGAGTAGAGAGAGTAAGGAGGTAGACTTAATAGAGCTAGATGCTAATGATGAAAATATGGCACCAGGCGACAGGGTACAGGGACCTATAACTAGGTCTGCGTTCAAATTTCAAGGAACTAAAATAACTGTGACAGTTACCCAAACCCTGAGATCGGAATTGATTACACGTGGTGATCCAGGATGGTACACACGAGGGCTATTACTAGTTAGTCAAAATTGATTATACACACTGACCAGTGGATCAGCCTCCAGACTAAATGTAGTTGTAATACCAACCACGAATCCAAGTTAATCACAGCCGGGATCTCCAGAATATAGCCAAACTGTTCCTGTAGTTAACAGCTACTGACAAAATATTGCAGTGAGGATTGTGCATAGCAATCAAATCATAGCAGAGGAGTTATTCTGGGACTGGAAACTATGCACCGATCTGTTTCTGGACCCAATTTCGATGACCGAAATGGTACACACCTGCTGGAGTGATACAAGGCCAGTTCTAGGGGTTTGCAACTTTGCCCTAGATACAATCGCCTCTAAGGCGCAGGTAAGTTTGCATATATTGGAATGATTCAATATTATGGATGTCAGGCACAAATTTGGGACATTCAAGCACAGCGCTGTGCATCTAGATTCTAGTATCTATATTTTACTAAGACCTCAGCAACAGAACTCTATAAGCTTCTATTGAGGATCCTAAGGCCTGTGGACAAATAGTAGATTACTTACATGAGAACGACAGGTTTATATGTGCACTAAAGGGTTACAAGGTAAGCCAGATTACCTTTTTTGAGATTATTCTAGTCCACAGCGTGAGCAGATTTACCTAACAGGGCCAAAGGATACTTTGTCTTAGTTTCCTAACACACAGAATCAAGGTGTCATATAAGCACAATTTTATTCAGGCCAGAAAAAGAGTGGTACAATGGATGATGGATTCCTAGCCAAAATTACAGGCCAGTTTATTTGTCTGACTGCAGCCATATTGTGATATACTTTGCAGTCCTAGCAGACTCGAATATTTCTTGACATGTCAGTTTCACATGTTCCAGTTATCAGGTGAAGACAATAACATCCTGTTGAGGCTAATGGAAATTAGGCAAATGGAATGATAGGGTATTTGAAACGTCTGTTACAAAATTGAGCCAATATACAAGAGCTTTTCCAGACATAAAACTATCCAATGGATAACTAGTGGATTGGAGGTGAAGATAGCACAGGGGCGGAGAATAGGTGTAGAGAGGTTTGACTCATATGCTGACTATCTTGATACTTTGGGCCAGTAGTTCGGAATCCATTCAGAGCTAGATGGAGAACAATCTGTTCGACTCAATCTTACACGTGATACTATAAGAGTCCATAGCCAGAAAGATCCACAACAAAAGGCAATGCAAGACCTGCTGGCAGGCTTAATAGATCCAAGTTCAGTCAGCAGACATCAAGATTTGACACCTCGGGTAGACGAAAGTGGTGCAGATTACGAGGATATTAAAGGGTATTGATATTAGTATATCATCATGTAACTAGAGAGAAAGTCATTGTAGGTTATACAGTTTTAAACTCTGTCATATGAAGTAAGTCTTTATGAGGGATGGGTGATAGAGTCTGATAGAGGTGAGTTTTTTATTCCATATCTTGGGATGAGTGGATAGTGCAGGCAGTTTGCGGAGAGAGATAGAAGAAATAGAAATTGTATAAGACTCAGTGAATAATTACAGCAAATTGGAGTAAAAAAGAGTAAGATACGAAGATATTGAAAATTGGAAGAGGACTATAGCGAGATCAGAGAATGTGAGGAAAGTGTAGGGAGATATCTAGAGATGAGAAAAAGGGACTAGGTGGATGCGGAAGAGTGGGAGAAGAAAAGTGCTGGTAAAGTGAGGAAGTCTGGTGGATTGGTTGAAATACCAAGTGAGATTGCAAGATAAAGATAGTAGGAGGTGAAGCTAGAGAGTAATCAGAGGCAGAGTGGAAGCTATCAGTGGTGAAATTCTTCAATTCGTTTCATATGTATATTTTCTACGTTAATATTGTTTATGTCTCTGTTTGGTTATTTCTATGTTTACTCAGAAAAACCAGGGACATTATTAGAGCTAGGGTAATATCATATTCTCGGTTGTATTTCCTGATAATCTTTGAGAATTAATGCCTATATTTCTTATATTATGTGCAGGATTTCTGGGTTATCTTTTCAGGTATAGTTACCTTTTACCAGACATGTATCATGTGTTATCTTTCCATTTATTTCGTGCACACCACTTCAGTTATGCATATTTAATTGATCTTTCCAGGGTAATTTTCCAGGGTCAAACATGTTGGCACTTTTGTATCATACAGTGTTTTCCCTATTTTGTTACTCAGTACACGGAGGATACGGACCTGTATATATAGCTGGTTTCCACCTACTTTGTTTTAGTTAATTAAGTACAAGATCTACTACAAATCTACCTTCATACTACAATACAGCTCACACAAGCATGCACATAGTGTACTCTTAATACTGTGTTGTATTTGCATCCTCATGTTATAAGATTGTGTCAATACACATAATTTTAATAGCTTATGAGCCCAGTCTATCTATAGCTATAAGACTTACATTCACATGCTATCCTCTTTGACCACAAAACATATTTCTTCATAAACGAAACAAAAAACTTGACCAAAAAATATTTCATGTAACAATGAATCAGTTTCTTCGAACTAAAACGCCAAACGAAAGATGGGTCGAATACAAACATTATTCTCGAAACGAAACATTCTTGACTAAACATTCTTGGAAAATAGATACGAAAAGTCTTGGCGCTCCTTGCTAAAGTCTGAGTTTTCCTCCCTGACTACATCTGTGTTCTTACGGAAAGTGCAATTTCCTAACTGCAACCACTCTCCAGTGCAAAGCCAAGTACACGTACTTGGCAACCAAAGTCACTTTACATTTACAGAGCAAAAATGGCCAGGGCAGAAACCACCGTTCCTCCTCCAGAAACCCCTGCAACAAACCCCAGATCTTATGTCAACAACTCCAAACGTCGTTGGGCACCTAGTTACAAATTGAGCTCTATCTCAAAGCTCACTGGCCCTGATAACTATCGGACCTGTCGAGATATCTCGGAATATGTCCTTACATTATATAGTTGCTGGAACATAGTAACGGAAAAGAAAACTATACCTGAGGAAGAAGAGAACGAGCATGGAAATAATAACTATAAGAGATTATATGAATATCCAGATCAATACCAATGTATAACGGAATCCTATTATGTTTCTACTATTACTACTGACTTGATATTGGTTATTACTTATTTGGGTTTATACCTGATAAGCGCTACTATTTGGTTGTCCCTTCCTACTTGGTTATGACTTCCTAACTGGTTATTCTTTCCTTGTTTCGCTTATCACTACCCCTTCTTGCTTCTACCCAGATGGGTATCGCTATCCACCTGCTATACCTACTGGATTTGCATAGTAGTAGCGATCTCTTGTTCCTTCCTGTTTGGATTCCATTACTTGTTTTGTTAGCTCCATCCTGTCGCTTTTAACCCTCTGTTTTTGGAATATGGTTACCTTGGTATGCTGCCTCTGTTAGCATGTTTGTTGGACAGGATGTTTGCGCTTTTGTTTAGTTTTCCTAGCTACAATCTTTTGTATTTAAAGAGCCTGCAAATCCCTTAAGGATACGGACTCTCAAGCCTCACAGGACTATCACCTTTAATACTACAAGTTGAACGGTCACTCTATCAGTTCCATACCTTTTACCTTGTCTATTGAAGACCTATCCATCGACGCTTCTCCCCCTATCCTAATAGTATCTTCAGAGTCCCTCTGGGATTCTCGAGATACATGGGAGTAGGTTACATTTTTTGACCTAGACTCAAGTATACCTTTGATCTTAGGCAGAGG
>QFET01008033.1:0-14027 GCA_003316355.1 Tuber calosporum | reverse complement strand
TGTCCGCAGGGTATATAAGAGGGCATCTCTGGCTACGCCTGGGAAAAAGAACCAAGCGAACTTGTCAAGAACTCGCGGAGTTACATCCCGTTGAAGTCAAGAGACCAAAACAACGTCCGGAAGCCTAGGAGGGAGTGGTATTCGGGCTATTCCGTAGAGAATAGTACTGAACCCCAAATCAATGCCTATCTTAGGCAAGCAAGCCTATAGGAACATGTCGATAAGGAGAGGCAGCCCAGCACGAATTGGTATTGGACCGATCGTCAAAGACTAGTCATCCTGAAAGCTAGCGGCAAGACCGGGTGAACCGGAACGAAGCCGTATTGGTCGACAACCAAGTTGGCCCCTTGGTGTTCTAAGAAAACTATTGGCAAGTTCCAAACTGGACGGCCATAAGTTTGAACAGCAGGACGACGGCTGTTATCTCTTAACAAGAAGGTGTGAACACCCTCGGAGAAAGAAGAGCTCTGATCACGCCATGAGCTGTGCGGGGGAGAAAACTTTCAGGGTCAAAGGGGTTCGCTGTTGGATTTTGTTGTGAAAATTGTTAGTAGATACTTAGTTGTATGGAGAACGGATGTAGTCCGCGAACACTCAGACGCAGGATATAAATATCGAAGTGCCTCCCGAGCTTTACAAATCATCAAGCAACGGAGAAGAGATCTTATCAATATCATACGTTCTACCTTGAAATCTTGAGCCTTCCTAGACAATCTCCGTCTACGACTTGATTTCTTAAGCCTAGCCTGATTCGCTTGACCTTAGAATCGGCTACCCTTAACACCTTCCACCTGCCATTTGCCCCTCTCAGCCCACGCTTTTGTCTCCACTGGAGCTGTACTCATATCCTTTTGACTATATCAGCGTATTTAAGCTCCGGAGATTCTTCACGCATCGCCTCGTTTTACCCCTTGAGTCTATCGTGTCTATCCTGTCCACAAAGCTGGAGTCCAGGTTCGGGACGGATTTACCCCGCTCCATTTAGCGTGTGGACTAGGTAGCCGTAGTAACTCATTCTCTTCCACTTCATTTTTCTTGGTGTCCGGGATCCCGTTCTTTTTCTACAACTATTCCGTTGTCCAGCCGCCCTGTAATATAATCTTTTCTTGAAGGCTTCTTACGATCCAGGCTAGACTAGTTTTCGCTAGTCATTCTTTCGAAGTTCCAAGTCAGCGCTGGTCTGTGCAATCTTCTTTTGATCTCTGGTAAGGATTTAGGGCTTTATAAGGATGCGGGTTTAGTTGACCGTCTTCCGTACTGAGGTCCGATGTACACCAAATGTGGAGCTCCGCTTTCTTCTTTTTGTGTTTCAGGGTCCCAGAGTTAGTCCCGGACTACCACGAGCCGCCGTCCAAGTTAAGCGCTTCTTGCTCGCCTGTCATTCTTAGGTCTGCTATACTCCAGTAGGTCTGGATTGCTTTTCGTGACTCTCACTTTGGTTGTGAGTTTCCCACGTAGAAGCGAGGACTACCTGCTAGTAGGACCTTGCAGAGGTCAAGCCCACTTGTTGATTTTAGTTTCGGTCGGAGGTCCGTAACCGAGTACCCGGTCGCCGTTGCTGCCGGTGCCTTGAAACTCCTTAAGTTTCGTCCATGTCGTCCATTTCCCAAATTTTGGGCCAGTTGACTTGGTTCACCCGTGGTGCGGGTGTTATTTGCCCCTTGGGCCTGTTTGTAGCCTGGGGTTTTCGTAATCGGGTTCTTTGAATTCCCCGTGCTTGACCTATAACCGATACTTGTGCCTGCTTCCTGCAATACTTCCAATTATGGTTAGCCAATGTGCATCGTGTGCATTGATTGGCTTTTTTCCGATCTTCTATTTTTTCTTTAGGTATTCCTTTATGAGCTTCAATCCAATTTGTATGCTCAACCTTTTCTTCAGCGTGGGCTTTTTTCCCTTTGTCCGCTGTTTTTTTCAATTTGTATGCGGCTTTTTCCGCCGTCGTATAGTTTTTCCGTTTTTTATTTTTAGCAGTGGTCTTGCTGGATTTGGTTTCTTCCTCCCGTTTTCTTTTCTGAAGGTCCCTTTTCACTTGTTCGTTCTTCCGGAATAGGCCTAGCTGCTCTTTGAATGATTCCTCCGCCTTGGTAACCCTGCGGACTGCCTTGATCCATTCGCTATCGAGGTCATGATTTTCATGGGATACCGTACGCATGGCTTCAATAGGCAGTTGCCGCTGAATTAGAGTTCTCTAACCGATTCCTGACACTTCTGCCTCGCTGTTATGATTTTCCATGGTAAGGAGATACTTTTCTATATCTCCTGTGTACATGACCGTTTCCATCTCAGCTAAGACTTTTTGCGCCTTGTGGAGGACCGAGAATCGTTCGGTAACTACAGCCCTGAACGTAACCTAGAAATCGTAACCCTCATGTTTTGGGAAGCCGAGGTCCCCCGTCATTTTCTTTCGGTAGGTTACCGCAAATGGGGTCACCTCGCTTCCTTCCATTCGTCATAATGCATACTTGATGCGTTCTTCATCATCCTCCCATTGCCATAGGTTCCTTCCAAAATAATCCTCGCAATTTAGTAACCATACTCGTACATCCGGAGTCGACTTATTTTCAAACTTGAATGGTGGGTCCGCCTGCCCCCTGTTGGTCCGGGCTAGTGCCTGCCCTAGCCGATCTACCCATGCATCTGCTTCGCATTCGAATTTCCGACCAGGTAGGGGTCGACATAATGGCTCACCACCTCGTCCAGAAGGGCCTCCACCATCTTCAGAGCCTGGGTCATCATCGTCAGGGTCAGGAGCATTCGCCGGTGCTGGTGGTGGTGGTCATTTTCCACCATTTCCATTACCATATCCGCGGTCTACTCCCTTTCCTTTGTCGCGGGATGGGATAAATCGGAATTCCTCCCTTCCAGCATCCGTGGTCCTTTTTTCCAATACTGGATTTCCCACCGGCTGTGGGGCCACTGTTTCCCACACGCTTGGTGGGTTCCTCGCAAATGGTAGTTGCACCAATGTTTCATTCATCCGAGTCAACATTTTCGTGAGTTGGTCGGTTACTTCATTTTGCCGAGCAATATAAGTTTCCCTTTCTCGTCTTTTATTTTCTAATCTTTCATGAAGAGCCCTCAGTCCCTCATGCGTCCGGGTTTGTTCTTCCTGAGCTGCGACCTTCCTTTACAGTAGTTCTTATTTTTGCTGTGCCAGAGCAGCTTCCAAGTGTCTGTCGCGTTCCAGGGATTCTTGCCCTGTAGTCCCGATGTTATCATGAAGTTGAGTACTTACTTCTTCATGACGCGTGGCTCTCTCTTCCTGAGCACGCAATTTTTCCTCTAGTTTCCTAGTAGTGGCTCCCTGTAGAGCCTGTGTTTCCCCAGCTAGCATGTCCAATCCGGTCTGCAGCTGTTGCAATTCTACCCCAATAATCTGTTCTCCCTGCTTAAACGCTCCATTTGATGCTGGAGTTGTTCTGCCTCCGCCTGGCCCTGGGTAGACAACTCAACATAGGCCAAGTGGTTGATGTCTTGCGATTCCCGTAGTGTACGGTCGAAGTATCCTATTACTTGTCCTATGCGTTCTACCAGTTTTTCCAACTCTGGATTCCTGGCATCAGCCGGTCGGGGGGTGTGTGAGCGAGTCGGGGGAGCCGACTTCCTAACTCCACTAGGTTGTGTCAGATGGCGGAGTTCCATGGGTGACCTGGATCCTCCTGGAGCATGGTCGCTACCAACTAAGGACACTTCCTCCACTTCGGACATTGCCCGGTCCGTGTCTATAGCCAATCTATGTGCCATGGTATATTTAGAATTTAGGTGACGCCCAAAGCCCCACACGGAAGGTGTGAATGAGATGACAGAGGAAAAGGAACTGGGGGTTCCGTCTTCCTCACTGTCGTAATCGAATAGTGGATGCCACAGGAAGGATGGCCCGTGAAAGTGCTTGTAGATTTCGTAGAAATCTTGCTCGGTCGGAATAAGTTTAGGGTCAGTGAAGCAGGAGGATTAGTAGGGGTTTGGTAGAAATTCGATCCCCGGAAGGGAGTCGTATAGGATAGTTCCGATAGAGGAGATAAAGTTTTTTGGACGAGGTGCCAAGAGGGTCTCGTCGAGGAGGGTGGAATCAGCTATAACCTTGTGTGATTCCAGTGGTATGACTTTGAGGTAACCGATAGTCATGTATTGAGCCTTGGAAACTAGGAGAAATATCAATATACTGTTAAAGGTAGCCGATTCTAAGGTCAAGCGAATCAGGCTTGCCTTAAGTAATCAAGTCGTAGACGGAGATTTTCTCGGAAGGCACCATATTTCAAGGTAGAACGTATGATAATGATAAGATCTCTTGTCCGTTGCTTCATTCTGTGTAAAGCTCGGGAGGCACCTCGATATATATATCCCGCGTCTGTGTGTTTGCGGACTACATCTGTTCTCCATACAACTATGTATCTTCTAACAAACATTTCCAGCAAAATCCAACAGCGAACCCCTTTTGACCCTGAAAGTTTTCTTCCCCGCACAGCTAATGGCGTGATCAGAGCTCTTCGTTCTCCGAGGGTGTTCCACCCTTGTCGGTAAGAGTTAACAGCCGTTGTCCTGCTGTTCAAACTATGGCCGTCCAGTTTGGAACTTGCCAATAGTTTCTTAGAATACCAAGGGGCCAGCTTGGTTGTTGACTAATGCGGCTTCATTCCGGGTTACCCGTTCTTGCGGCTGGCATTCAGGATGACTATTCTTTGACAATCGGCCCAATACCAATTCAATCTGGACTGCTTCTCCTTATCGACATGTTCCGATAGGCTTGCTTGCCTATGATAGGCATTCATTTGGGGTTTGGTACTATTCTCTGCGGAATAGGCCGAATACCACTCCCTCCTAGGCTTCCGGACGTTGTTTTGGTCTCTTGACTTCAACGGGATGTAACTCTGCGAGGTCTTGACGAAATCGCTTGGTACATTTTCCCAGGAGTAGCCAGAGATGCCCTCTTATATACCCTGCGGACAGGGTCCGGTCGGAGTGACGGCGACGAAATATACGGTGTTACGTGAGGTGCTCCAATATTTCTTCTTTCTATGATTGTGAGCAACTGCACCAGGCGCCAGTGCTGTCGTCCGGGGCTAGCGTCGGGGCTAGAGGGGGGTATTAATCTGTGGTGTTTCAAGCTTAGAGCTCTCAAACTGCTCCTCTGGGCCATCATCGGAGTTATGTGCCTAAAACGAGCTCCCTCCTCCGAGGTTTCGCCTCGAATATCTCTGGGTCCAATTGTCCTTCTCTTGTAACAATATAAATAATATTATAATACATAGATCCATTATGAACTCGATAGGGTAGGGTGAAAAACCTGCCGCGTTTGCTTGTCCACGCCAGGAAAACCTTTTCCTATCATTCAACTTCTCCCCTGGATGGCATTTCCGGATTTTCTCTATGAAACTCCGCCACCAATACTTTAACATGCTCAAAATGCTCTGGTGGCTCCCAAGTATTTTCATCCTCCGAGCACCCTGCCCACATAACAAAATATCGTATTTCACGAATTTGTTTATTCCGTCCACGCACGGGTCTTGTGTATGAGATTATTTCACTCTTCACAATGCGTTCTACTTCCCATTCCAAATCCGCCTCAATTTCTTCCGGCTCTCTGGGTGGTTGTTCCCTCTGTGGCCTCGAGGTTGTGCGGTATGGTTCAACAGGGATACATGGAATATCGGATGGATTTTCCATCGCGGTGATATTTCCAGTTTGAAGGCGCGGTCTCCTCTTTTCTCCAATACTTTGAATGGGCCATAGAGTTTCGGACTAAACTTCTTCGATGGTCGCTTAGTTCTGATATTCTTTGCGTTGAGCATAACCTGATCTCCAGGTTTGATGTCAGGCTGTTCTTTTGCCTTTCGCTCATAATATTTCCTCATATTTTCTCGGCTTTGCTCTAACGCCTCTTTGGCCTGTTGGTGTATTGTTTTCATCCAGTGAGCATATAAGTGGGCTCCAGGATTTTGAGCTTCGCGTTCCTTCATCCATTCCGTCTGCGGGTGGAAACCATAGTTGGCATAAAATGGGGAAAGTCCATGTGCGTTTGTTGTCGAATTATTCTAGGCATGCTCGGCTAATGGCAACAACTGATACCAGTCATTCTGATCGTAATTGACAATTGTCTTTAAGTAACCTTCCAGCACTTGGTTGGTTCTTTTGGTTTGTCCATCAGTCTGAGGATGGTAGGCTGTTGACATTTTTCGTTTTATTCCAAGACTTTTGCAAAGTGATTCCCAAAATTCTGCTGAAAACTTTGCATCCATATCGGAAACGATTGCTGAGGGAAGCCCATGTAGCCTCCAAACCTCTCTCTAGAACACATTAGCTACTTCTTTTACTGTTGCGTTTCCTTCCAGACTGATGAAGTGTCCCATTTTTGTAAACCGATCCACAACTACAATTATTTGAGTTCGTGCTTGCGACTCAGGTAGTTGTTTTATAAAGTTGATAGAGATGGATGACCATGCTGCGTATGGCACTTCCAAGGGTTGTAACAGACCATACCTCGCATGCCGCGGGGACTTATTGTGTTGACATTCGTCACATGAGCGGACATAATAGTTCATCCATTTGGTAATGCCTTTCATTTAGAAGTCTCGTGATGTGATCTCCAAGGTTTTTTCTTGACCAAAATGTCCTGCCACCTTGGAGTCATGGCATCCTTGGGCAATCGTTGTCTGTAACGCTTCGTTGGCAGGGACATATAAACGATTCTTGTAGTACAGTAGTACTTCTACTACTGACCAGTTGGCGGGCCATGGTTTTCCTCTCCTTTCCAATTCTTCAAGCTCGCTCTTGCGCTGCTGCCACTCTGGGTCCTCTATGGCCGCATGCTTGATGTTTGCCAATAATTACTGGTCGTACTTCCTGATATCTGCTTTTGATATTATGGCGTTAGACAGCATGCAAGTTGTATGCCATATTTTGGATTTTTCTCCCCAGTCCTGTGTATCAAAATACTCATTTTCCTTGTGGTCGGCTTGTAGGTATGCCACAACTATTGAGGTTTGTTCCGCTCTGCCCCTACGCGGGGATGGGTCTGAGCTGCCGAAACCAGCACTGCCAGGTTCTGTTGGTGCTAGGCTCTCGACTTCCATTGCTTCCGAGGTATTTATATTTTCTATCACCAATTGCGCTATTTTATCTCCCTCCTGCACTTGGCAATCCACGTTGCTATGGTTTCTCATAATGATTTTCACCTCTCCAGTGTAGTCCGCATCTATTACACCGCCACCAATTCCAATTCCATATTTTGCAGCTAGACCACGTCTAGGTGCTATGCGAGCATATGTGCTTAAAGGTAACCCTACTGCAATTCCCGTTTCAACCAGAACCTGGTTACTTGCGGGTGTTATGAAGTTGGTGAAGGCGTAGAGGTCGTGTCCGGCTGCTATTCGTAATCCATTAGTTGGCATTCTAGCTCGTTTGGACAGTAGTTTTGCCCTCAAGTTGTTTGTAATTGGATTGGTAGCCACTCGTGTTATTTCTTCTTGTTCATTCATATATACCAGAGAAATTTGAAAATGTCTAGGCTTGAGTATTGACTGTTCGCTATGCGCAGCTCCCTCCTCCGGACGGTACTCCGGCCATCGGGTTACTGCGTCTGGCTTTCCACCGCGCTTTCCTGGTCGGTAAACAATCTTAAAATTGTAATTTGCCAGTTACTGTGCTAAACGAATTTGTCTTGGATTCCTGACTTTTGTGGTTAGGAAATTTTGTAAATTTTGGTGATCCGTATACACGGTTACCGGTTTTTCCGTTCCCACTAGATACTGCATCCATTCCTTAAAGCTTCTAATATAGCTAGCAGTTCTTGGTCGTGGATTTTCGTATTTTCATTCTGCGGGACTTAGCTTCCTCGACTGGAAAGAGACCTGGTGCAGTTTTTTGTCCTTGAATTGGGACAAAACACAGCCTAGCGCAAAGTCACTAGCGTCTGGTTATACCACTGTTTCCCTCTCCGGGTAAAAGTAGCATAGTATGGGGGCAGTGGTGAATCTGTGTTTGAGTTCCACGAAAGCTGCCTCGTGTTCAGGGCCCCAGTTAAATGCTTCTGGGTCTCCCTTCAACGTTTTAGTTATTGGTTGTTACAAACCTATCCCTAGTCTGCCGGACAAGGCATACTATCTTCTTTAACAGCAACAGGTAACAATACGTACCGCTCGTCTTACCAGACTTCAGGTCTCGTAGCCTTTTGTCGCCTAGGGAACGCAGCGTCCTTTCACTCCTAGCCCGTGCGACTGCTCCTTAGCGATACGTTCTTGGAATCACATCTCGGTCGGTGATGTAAACGGATAGTCGTAATAAGAATAAAGTATTGATTGAACTTAATAGATAAAATATAACATAGAAAGTAACTTAGGTGGTTGCGTGAAGAGCTAGCTCTCTGTGTCCGTGACCCTCCTTATATAGGCGCTCTTCCCTCAACCCTAACCCTGGTGACTTTACTATAAGTCACCTCTTTACTATGACTGCCGTGTGAGTCATAGTATAACAAACGTCCTATGACTCACAATTTGAGTCATAGTATACAATCCCCCTAGCATCCAATTTCCATAAAAGATCATGTGCGCTAATCGCGTCACATGCGTGAAACCCCTGACTCATACTTGTAGTCAGGTGCGAAAGTAACAACATCATATGACCTCACAATCGTCAGTCATGAACCACTAAATCAAAAAAACATCATAGTCATAAATGATCTCACAAATCGTCAGTCATGTGAAACATTCCATATTGCTAAGTCACGATTTGTGACAATAGCCCCTCTCTCCCCTCAGCTTGAGTCCCATTAAGCTATTCACCAAGATTCATAACCTGGTTCCCAAATCTTCTCGCATCGCGACGGAACTTCCGTAATATTAGTTCCGTTGTGCGTAACCTTTTCCTGATCATCTCCAATGTCAGGTCTGCCACCTCGATAGTTCGTTTTTGATGCGCAACGGTGGCTTGTTGCGCTTCGAGGGTCTCCTCCTGGAGTCTGATCGTTCTTTGGGCCTCATGCAGTTGGATTTCTAAACCCGAAATCTTTGTCTGGAGGCATTCAATATCTGCCTGCGTGTGTTGGCTTTCGGTATCTTTGTTACGGGTTTCCTCGCCCCTCTCCAACCGTCCCCTCCTGGCTTCCGTGCGCTGAGCATCCTTCCTGCTCAGTTCTTCTCTTTTACCCCATGCCTTGGGGTAGTATCCTGCCCGGATCTTCGCATCCCGGTGGGCTCGACAATTATTTTCGTAGCACTCCTCCCATCTCGTCTCCGCATGTTTTTGTTTTGGCCAGTAACTGGCCCCTTTCTTGTCCTCTCTATGGACGTTGCAATGCTCGTCATAGCATGCCGTCCAGCTCATCGCGTTGTGTTCTGATGCCTTTTGCCGGTCCTCTACCGTCGCATAGCCTGGGCTAGTGGGAGTGATTTCTCGCATTGGGTCTCCCCAACCGTCGTTCCTTGCTTCTTGTCTGATTTCTTCCCAGCCTTGGTTTATCTGGGTATCGTGAGTGGAAGTGTTTGACTGCATTTTCCACGTGTTCGAAGTTTTCCGCTGGGTACCAAACTTTATCGTGATTAGGAGAAAATCCGGTCCACTTCGCTCGATATTGGAGTCTCCCATAGTGTAGTCGTGAATCGACTATTTCTTCAAGTTCGTATTCTGTTTCGCCTTCGATTTCGATTGGTGGTGGTGGTGACTGGATCTGTGATGGGAATCTTTGGTCTTGGTAGGGTTCGAGAAGTGAGATGTGGATGGTGTTGTGTATTCTCATCAATGAGGGAAAGTCCAGCTTATATGCACTGTTCCCCACTCTTGCCAAGATCTTGAAGGGCCCCATCTTTCTGTAATCGAGTTTCTTGCATGGTCTTGTGGTCCTTACGTTCCTTGGTAGGAACCATACCATATCTCCTGATTTCAAATTCGGATCAGGTTTTCTGTGTTGATCGTAACATTCTTTCAGTCGAAGTTGTGCCGCCACCATTTCCTCGCGTATGGTATTGTGCCCTTGGTCCATTTCGTTCACCGGAATCCTCCGATCCGGTATCAGATGACCACTTGTGTCATGTTTCCGGTATTTTCTATAGTTTGCAAAGAAGGGTGTTGTCTTAATTGTTTCTTGTTGTCCGTTATTGTATGCAAATTCCGCAAAAGGCAATAGTTCGTTCCAATTATCCTGTTGATAGTTGACGTATGCTCTCAGGTTGTTCCAGGATGGCATTGGGTCTCTCTGTCGGTCCAATAGTTTGCGGGTGGTAAGCCGTGCTTAGTTTCCTCTCGATTCCCAACCTCTGGGCTGTCTCCTTCCATTGGTCAGAGGTGATAAGCGTTCCCCTATCGGTGATGATATCGTGCGGCAATCCATGTAACCGAAAGATTTCTTTTGTAAAGGTTTGCGCGAATTGTTTGGCAGTCATATCCTTTTGGCATGCAATAAAGTGACTCATTTTTGTCAGTCTGTCGATGACTACCAAGATAGCATCGTATCCGTCCGATTGTGGTAAATCTGTGATAAAATCCATAGATATCGACTTCCATGGCTTATCTGGTGCTTCGTTTGATTGTAGTTGACCATACGGAGCATGTCGGGATGATTTCGTTCTTTGACAAATGTCGCAGTTCTTGACATATTTCTTGATCGTTTCCCGCATTCCGGGCCAGTAGTAACTGCGACTGATGAGTTCTATGGTCTTTGCTGTCCCTCCATCTCGTGCTTGTAAATTGTCGTGACTTTTTTCTGATAAGTTCTGTCCTTATCTTCTCTTCTTCTGGTACCCAAATCTTGTTCTGGTACCATAGGCAGTCATCCTTCCATTGGCATCGCCCCAGGGCTACATCCTTCATTTCTTTTGTTCCTTGTTCTAGTGCTTTCCTTATCTCTTGTATGTGCGGGTCCTTCCCGCTATGTTCCTTCAGATTTCTCATCTCTTCTCCGGGAATGCTAATCGTATCCATTTCCTGTATCCTTATCTCCTCAAAGTATTTTTCTTGTGGTAATAGGATCCTTTGTTTCTGTTTGATCTTATCGTCATCTTCTTCTGGTGTATCTTGACTTCTCCTTGTCAATGCGGCTGGCTTGCCGCTTTCCTTCCCTGGCCGATATTCGATCCGTATATTGTATTGGCTTAACTTCTCGCTCCACCGGATCTGTCGTTCATTGAGATCTTTTGTTGTCGTGAAAGGGACCAGATTCTTATGGTCCGTGAGGATCCTTTTCTTGTGATGGCTTCCCAACACATATCTTCTCCATTCCTTGAGTGCTTGTACTATGGCCAATAGTTCTTTGTCGTGAATATCGTAGTTGCATTCCGCATTGGTCATTGTCTTTGATCGGAACGCCAGCGGCCGCCATTTCTCGTCTTCGCACTGTTGCGATAGAATCCCCGAACAGACATACTTCGGTGCATCTGTTTCGATCATGATCGGTCTTTCCGGATTGTAATGGGTGAGTACGGGTGCTGAAGTTATTTTTTGTCTCATCGTATCGAACGCCTCGCTTTCAGCTGTACCCCACTTCTATTTTGCATTTTTCTTTGTCAGATTGTATAGAGGTTTTGCTTTCCTGCTAAACCCCTTGATGAATCTTCTGTAAAAGTTGCAGAATCCCATAAATCTTTGGATATCGGTTTTATTCTTCGGAATCGCCCATTCCCATATGGCTGCCGTCTTGACCGGATCCATTCGGACTCCTTCTTGGTCAATAATAAATCCTAAGTATTCCACCTCTGTCTTGTGGAATTCACACTTAGTTGGCTTGATTCTCATTCCGGATTTTCCAATCACTTCCAGGATCTTCCCACGTCTTTCTGGTGCTGCTCCATTGTTTCTGAGTACACCAGTACGTCATCAAAATATACTATGCAGCATATGTCCAAGAATAGGTGTAATGTTTGATTGATCCATCTCTGGAATGTTGCCGGTGCATTGGTCAAGCCGAATGGCATTACCAAGTATTCGTACGTTCCGTATCGTGTCGCGAAGGTAGTTTTCCATTCGTCTCCTTTCTTGATCCGTACATTGTGGTATGCAACTTTAATATCCAGCTTCGTAAAGTATCGGGCGCTATTTAGCCTATCCAAGGCTTCGCCGATGAGTGGGAGTGGGTACCGATCTTTTTACGTGACTTCATTAAGTCCTCGGTAATCCACGCATTGTCGAAATTTTCCGTCCTTCTTTTTGATGAAATGGATGGGTGCTCCTGTTTCCGCGAAGGAGTATCGTATCCATCCCCTTTCCAGATTCTGTTTCAAATAGCTGCTCAATTCTTCCAGTTCCGCCGCTCCTAGTGGATATCACCTTTTTGCTGGGATTGTCTTTCCTTTTTCTAGGTTAATCTCGTGGTCCACTCCTTTTCTGTAAGGCGGTAAAGTGGTTTTTTCTTTCTCTTCGAATAGATCCAGGTATTGGTGATATACCTCTGGTATCATCTGTTGCAAGGGTTCTTTTCCTTGGTACTTTTTGGCATTAATAGCCAGTTCGGTACTGACATTCATTGCCTTCAAATCGCATTGGCCGTCCTCCTGGTCCCACTTTAGAATGCCTGTGATCTCTCCTCTTCTGTAGAACATCCCAAAGGCTTGGGCCGAGATCTCGCAGATCTCTATTCGTTTCCGGTCCTTTTTTGTCTCGTCCCGGTTACCCTGTGATTCGTTTCTGTCCCGGTCTCTCTGGTGGTCCGTACTTCCGCATCCTTTGTCTTCTCGTTCAGTCTTTGCAAGTACTTCGACTTCCTTGCATTCCCCGTCCAGGTATCTTTCACATATCAGTTGTGCTATCCTGTCTCCGGAGTTGACTGTGTAGTCTTCGTCTCCTAGGTTCACCATTACTACCTTCAGTTAACCTGTATAATCCGCATCTATTACACCCGCGTTGGTTGTGAGCCTGTTCTTGACTGCTAACCCGCTATGTGGTCCAATGCGCCCATAAGTGCCCTGTGGTAATCCAATTGCTATCCCGGTTCGGATGACTTCTTGCCCTTTGGCTCGTATCGTTGCTCTTTCGCTAGCGTACAGGTCGTGTCCTGCCGCCCTCATTGAGCCTCTCGTAGGCATCATTGCCTCTTTAGTCAACTTTTTGACTAGGATCTGTTTATCCGTTTTTGCCTGAACCGTTGAGAACTTCATATCCAAGTTCTCCTCCAGGGCTTCCGCTTCTGGGACGGTAAAGACCCTCGGTGACTCTTTTAAACACCAGGTCGTGCATCTCTGAGTATCAAACGTGATGGTCCCCTTTCCACAATCAATTGAAGGGCTATGTTCTCTCAACTATGGCATTCCAAGAACTGCTTCATGGTTTTGTAAATTTGCTAGTTGGAAGGTAATCATTTCCCTATGGCTACTGATGTCCATAGGTACTGTCGTCGTATGAGTAACTGGACCCATCGCGCTGAGTTACCCTTCCGCCAGGTAAATTTCTCGTTGTTGTTTGGCTTTCGCCATAAGCATGCCGTACTTTTCGCCTACCTCCTTATCAATAAAGTCCTCAGTTGCTCCTGAGTCAATCATTCCGTTGATGCTGATAATCTCGTCTCTGCCATGTAGTCGCATTTTTACCATGATATGGTCGTTTTTGTGTTCCAGTGATTCCGTGTTGTTTAGTGCCGCGTAGAAGTTTCGTATCTCGATGGGTTTCTTTTTCCCCTTGTCCCTCAGACCATCGGTTACTGGGGACCGTCGTCTTTTTCCTCTTCGTTCTTTTCGGTTTCAAGATCCATTTCGCGGATTGCAGTTCTTTGTTTCCATCGTGGGTTCTGAACCCTACTGACTATCTTCGCCGGGTATTCTTTCTCGTCTCTTGGGTTGGTGCAGTTTCTCATCATTTGTCCTGGCTTCGCACATGCCATACACAGATTGTTGTTTCTTCTTCTCCAATATTCGGTCTTTGATATGTTAAGAGCTTGTCTTTGTCGAGTCGCATCTAGGTCCATTGGATCTCCTCGAGACTCCTGTAGCCGTTGGGTCTTGAAGGTGCCGTCGTAGTTTCTGACGTTGTCGTATGTTTTAGTCTTTTACCTTCCTTGCACGTGTTTGATAACGTCCAAGCGGTTTTCCTGATTAATGGCCCATACC
>QFET01008029.1:0-11667 GCA_003316355.1 Tuber calosporum | reverse complement strand
TCTATCAAGTGCTCGGGAAAACTATTGGACTAGGAGTAGTCGCAATAGTAGTGAGCAAGGCGTCTTGATAGACCGAATCATATATCGTTGCCGGTTGCGCGATATAGATAGTCGAACCTTAACACTTAGTCACCAATCGTGACATTAGCTCTCCTCTCCGTTCAGCCTGACTCCCATCAGGCTAAACATCCTATCATCGTCAGGCTTTCTCCAAGCCTGCGCAATTCCTTTTTCAACTTCCAAACCTGATGTTCGGCGTGCTGCCAACTTTTCCAGACCTCTTCGAAAGTCAGGTTTGCCGTTCTGATGGTTCGCTCTTGTTTGGCAATCATCCTTTGATACGTCCGCATAACCTCTCTTTGGTTCTGAATTGTGGCTTCAGCGTTGCCAAGTTGGTTTCATAACCCCTCGATTTGTCGTTCCAGACATCCAATATCTGGGCTTGTATCTGTTTCATTTGTTTCGCCCTCCTCTCTCCTCAACTGTGTCCTTACAGTCGCCTTCCTCTTCCGTATTCGTGCATCCGTTTCATTCAGGGGGGCTGCTTCCCCCGTTCGTCTTGGGTAGTACCCGGCATCGATTTTGTCGTGTCGATGTACACGGCAGTTGTTCTTCAAGCAGTCGATCCAGGAAGTTTCCTTGTGGGGTTGTTGTTGTTTGCATATCTTTGGTTGTTTAGGAAACAAATTACTTCCTTCCTTACCGCGTAAATGAACGTGGCATTGGTCATCGTAGCAGGCAGTCCATGAAAGAGCGTTATGTTCTGCCTGTTTCTGTCTTTCCTCCCGCGTTGCATATGGGGGGCTGGTTGGTGTGATAGCTCTTGGACTATCGCCCCAACCGTCGCCGTGTGCAAAGGTCGTTTCCTCCACAGGCTCGAATCTTGTCTGTAACCCTTTCTGGGTTTTCTTGGGTACTGCTGGTGGAAACGTTCTATGGCGATGCTGGCATTGTTGAAGTTCTCCGCAGGGTACCAAGTTATGTCGTGTTCTGGTGAGTAGCCGGTCCACTTGGCTCAGTATTGTAGGCGTCTTCGGTGTATGCGTGAATCAATGATTTCTTCGAGTTCGTACTCGCTTTCTGCTTTTATCTCGATTGGAGGTAGTGGTGATTGCTTTTGTGAGGGAATCTGATTGCAGTGATATGGTTCGAGAAGTGAGATGTGGAAGGTGTTGTGGACCTTCATCTGTTAGGGCAAGGCCAATTTATAGGCACTTGTGCCCACCTTCGTAAGGATCTTGAATAGTCCGATTTTCTTGTAATCCAGCTTCTTGCATGGTCTTGTGGTCCTTATATTCCTTGGCAGTAACCAGAGCAGGTCGCCTGACTGGAGATTCGGATCGGGTTTTCTGTGTTGATCATAGTTTTCTTCTTGTCGTAATTGTGCACAGACCATTTCCTGATGTAGGATACTGTCCAGCTGACCCATCTCTTCTTTATCAGTCCTTTCTTTCGGTATCATATGGACAATTGCCTCATGCTCTGGGTGGTGACCATAATTACCATAAAATGGAGTGGTCTTTATTGTTTCCTGTTTTGCATTGTTGTTTTCAAATTCAGCCAGTGGTAGTAGGTCAGCCCAGTCATCTTGTTGATAGTTGATGTAGGCTCGTAGGTATTGTTCTAGTATACCGTTTGTCCTCTCGGTTTGTCCATCGGTTTTAGGGTAGAAATCGGTACTCAACCTCCTGACTATCCCTAACGATTTCGTTGTGTCTCTCCATAGGTCCGATGTGAACAAGGTTCCTAGATCTGTGATGATATCCTGTGGCAGTCCATGTATGCGAAATATTTCCTTCTGGAATATTTGTACAAAGTCCTTCGTATTCATATCTTTGTTGCAAGGTATAAAATGACTCATTTTCGTTAATCAGTCGATTACTGCCAGTATGGCGTCATAACAGGCAAATATTGGAAGGTCGGTGATAAAGTCCATTGCTATGAATTTCCACAGTTGGTGGGGTGCTTCGTTTGGCTGCAGTAATCCGTATGGTGCATGCCGGATTGCTTTCGTTCTTTGGCAGATATCGTAGTTTTTTACATATCGTTTGATATCGTTTCGCATCCTTGGCCAGTAATATTGCTGAGCTAGGATGGCGGTAGTTTTGCTTGTCCCTCCATGGCCTGCTGTTGGTGCATAGTGGTTGTGTCGTAGTATCATTGTCCTTATCGCCTCTTCTTTGGGGACCCAGATTTTCCCTTGATACCAAAGGTATCCTTCTTTCCATTCGCATGCTCCCAGTGCCACTCCTTTCATCTCCTTGTCTCCTCTTTCCAGGACATCGTGGATTGCCCTTATTTGTGTATCAGTTTTGCTTGCTTCATGAATTCCAGCGTCGTCATCTGTAAACCTCACTACTTCCATTGCTTCAAAGTAGTGTTAAGTCGGTAGGAGGATCCGGTGTTTCTGTCGAATCCTTTCGTCGTCTTTTCCAGGCATGTCTTCCACCCTTGTTGTTAGAGCGTCTGGCTTTCCTCCTTCTTACCCAGGTCGATATTGTATCTTGATATCATATTGGCTGAGTGTTTCGCTCCAGCGAATTTGTCGGTCATTTAGTTCCTTTGTCGTGGACAAGGGTACCAGATTTTTGTAGTCGGTAAGTACCAACACTCGATTTCGACTTCCTTTTGCATATCTTCTCCATTCTTTAAGAGCTTGTACAATTGCTAACAGCTCTTTGTCGTGTATGTCGTAGTTGCATTCTGTGGGCGACATTGTTTTCGAGCGGTATGCAACTGGTTGCTATCTTCCATCGTTCCCTTTTTGTGATAATATGCCAGAGCATACATATTTTGATGCATCTGTCTCTATCATGATCTCTTTCTCCGGGTCCTAATGTACCATGACTGGAGCTGATGTCAACCGTCGCCGTAACTCGTCGAATGCTTTCTGTAGTCGATCAGTCTGTTGGAAAAAATACGTTATCACATTCTATGTAGTCATGTGTGTATGTGAGTCATGTAACACATACACATATGGCGAGTCACATGTATGGCTGGATTTCACGTGATACGGAGATGGGTATATATATTTCGGGTTTTCTCCTCCTGTATCCTTACAACTCAGTAGCGCAATAGTGGAATCACAGCTTTTTAGTCTACAAGATACTGTGTTCAAATCTTAGTGCCGCCTTATTAAATATAAGAGACAGCCTTTGATACTGCAATATTTTCACAGTCCAGTTCCACTTAACGTCCTTTTTTGTGAGTTCATATAAGGGTTTCGCTATACGACTGAACTCTTCTATGAACCGTCGATAGAAGTTTCAGAATCCCATAAAGCATTAAATGCATGTTTTGGTTTCTGGTGGCTTCCATTGCCATATGGCCTGGGTTTTGACAGGGTCGACACTGACTCCTTCTTTGTCGATAATGAATCCTAGGTATTCCGTTTGTTCCTTATGGAACTCGCACTTGGATGGCTTAAGCATGAGTCCCTCCTTTCTAAAGGCTTCCATAATCTTGCGGACTTTGGTTTTGTGTTCCAGGATTTCTGAATATATCAGGATATCAACCAGGTAGACGATACAGCAGATGTCAAGAAATCGACCCAGGATCCGATTGACCCATCTTTGGTGAGCTGCAGGCGCATTTTTGAGACCGAATCGCATCACCGTATATTCGTATATTCCATATTTTGTTGTGAATATTGTCTTCCATTCGTCTCCATCCTTGATCCTGATAGTGTGGTAGGCGCTCCAAATATCCAATTTCGTGAATATTTTGGCTCCTTGGAGTCGATCCAGTGCTTCCCCTATCAATGGCAGCGGGTATTGATCTCGTTTGGTGACTTCGTTGAGTCCTTGGTAGTCCACACATAGTTGTAGTTTGCCATCTTTCTTCTTTACAAACAGGATTGGGGATCCACTATTTGCGTAAGAGTCCCGAACCACTCTCGGTTTTGGTTGACGTGGATGAATTCTCTCAGCTCTTCGAATTCTTTTTCTCCTAATGGGTATAACATTTTTGCTGGCACTGTTTCGCCTTTCTTGAGGTTGATCTCCAAGTCGACCTTAGGACGATGTGGGGGCAGCCGAGTTTCTTCTCCTTCCTTGAACATGTCCAGGTACTGGTGATATTCCCTTGGTACGATGTTTCTGGTATTCTCTTATTCTTGTCCTTTCTTGGCCTTGATGGCTAACTCGGTGCTGATATTGATCGCTTCGATCCGAATAGGTTGGTTTATCTTGTAATCCCATTTTAGTATTCCTGTAACTTCGCCCCTTCCATGGAATTTGCCGAAGGATGTGGCCGAGATCTCATTGATCTCGATTCTTTGGCGTTCTAGTTTGTCGGTACTTCCAAATCCCGCTTCGCTTCTCATAGTGGGAGCCAGTTGCTCCACTTCTTTACATTGTTCTATGACAATCTTTTCACAGATTAACTGTGCGATTCTATTTCCTGGCTCAACCGTATAGTCGTCTTTTCCCAGGTTAACCAGTACTACCTTGATCTTACCCGTATAATCGGCATCAATTACTCCCGCGTTGACAGTAATCAAATGTTTAACTGCCAACCCGCTGCGTGGAGCAATCCGCCTATAGGTGCCTTCCGGTAGTTTGATGGCTATTCCGGTACTGACAGGTTTTTGGTCTTTGGCCGGTATCTTGACTCTTTCGCTCGCATACAGGTCGTGTCCTCCTGCCTTTGTTGATCCCTTGGTATGTATTGTTGCTGTTGTTTAAATTATGTGTATTGGCACAATCTTATAGCATGAGTACGAAAATACAACATAGTATAAGAGTATACTATGTGCATGCTTGTCTGAGGAGTATTGTAGTATGAAGGTAGATTGGTAGTAGTTCTTGTCCTTAATTAACTAAAACAAAGTAGGCGGCAACCAGCTATTTATACAGGTGCGTATCCTCCATGTACTCAGTAAAAAAATAGGGGAAACATTATAAGAGACATAAGTGCGAACATGTTTGACCCTGAAAAACTACTAAGGAAATCCCAATAAAATATGCGTAATCTGAAGTGGTGTGCGCGAAATAAACGGAAAGATAACACATGATACATGAACGGTAGAAGGTCACTATACATGGAAAGATAACCGAGAAATCCCGCAAATAACATAAGAAATATACGCATTAATTCTCTAACATTATCATGAAATATAACCGAGAATATGATATACCCTAGCTGTAGTAATGTCCGTAGTTTCCCTGAGTAAACTAGAAATAACCAAGCAGAGACATAAACAATATTACCATAGGAAATATACATATGAAACGAATTGAAGAATTTCAACAGCTGTTTCATTTAATCTTTGGATTTGATGTTCTGGACATCCTTGGCCTGAATCTAGGAGAATTGCGTGGTTAAATTCTCTTCCAGGGCTTCTGCTTCGGGGACTAGGTCCACCGCTGGCGAGCTTTCTAGGTATACCGTGGTACATATCCCGCTATCGTACGTAATCTTGTTGCTTTCCCAATCAATCTTGTGGTTGTGTTTTCCTAACCATATCAGCCCTAACACTCCCTCATGGTTGGGTAGATCTGCAATTTGGAAGGTTGCCACTTCCCTATAGCTGCCGATGTCCATAGGTAGTTCCGCTATATGGGTAATTGGTCCCATAGCGCTTGGCTCCCCGTCCGCAAAATAGATTTCCTGTATTTGTTTCACTTTCTTTGTTTGTATGCCGTGTTTGTGGCTGAATTCCTTGTCAATAAAGTTTTCAGTTGCGCCCGAGTCAATCATGCCGTTAATGATGACTGTCTGGTCCTTGCCATCTAAACGCATTTTGACCATGGCATAGTCTTTTTCTTGTTCCAATGTTTCCGTGTTTGTAAGTGCCATGTAGATGTTACCGATTCCGATGGTTTTTGATTTTGTTGTCCCACAGCCCATCACTTTCTGGAGACTGTCTTCGTTTCCCAACTCTTCAGGTGTTTCTCTGATCTCCATATCGTGTAGGTTGGTTCATGGTTTCCAGCGATTATTGTAGGTCTTACTGTTGAACTGCCTGGTATAGTCCATCTCATCTTTTGTATTTCGGCAATTACTGAATCTGTGCCCAGGTCTGGCGCATCCCAGGCATAGGTTGTTATCCTTTCTTCTTGTAAATTCTGCTCGTGAGAGGTTTAGTCGTGGGCGTCTTCTGGTAGCATCCAGGTCCATTGGGTCGCCTCGGGTTTCCATATTGTTACCCGACCTCCAGGTTCCGTTATTATTGGTGGGCGTTTCCTGTTATTGGATAAATGTACTGTTGTTTCCTTGGAGGTGCTTGATCTTGTTGATCCGGTTTTCTTTTTCATTTGCCCCTGGTGTAAGGGCATCGACATTTGCCGCTACCATGTAGTCCGCTGCCCATGCGTCCTGGAGCGTTCGGTTAATTCCTTTAAGGAATTGGTGTCTTAGTGTACCATCATCCTCATTCGCCTCTGTAGCTGTGAGGCGAAAGTCATTCCAGTATTCCGTAACTGGTTCTTTGCCTTGCCTCAGGCGGTCGAGCTTTGTCCTAGCTGTATTTACCACATTCACATCCCCAAACTGGTCTTTAAGGGCTGTAGTGAAATCCTCATACGTAGTCCAGGTCTCCGGCTTGCGTCCTTCTGCAAATGGGGTTATCAGGCTTGCTGCTGCATCCTACAGCAAGCTTTTGACTTAGGTGATGCATTCCGTATGTCGTGTTTCTTGTATTGCTTCAAAGTATAATTGGCATTGCACTAAGAAGGTTCGTAGTTTGGTCCTCGTTCCATGGAAGGTAGGGGATTTCTCGACCTTGATCCGGTTGTTGATTGTTTCTCACTGGTTGTTTATCAGGGTCAGGATCTCTTGGAACTGTGCAATTGTTAATCCTCCTAGTTGAATTCCTGCTCCACCACCGGCAGTTGCTGGTCCCGGGGCTGACATCTTTTCTGGTCTTGGGGAATCGGGTTCCAGAAATCCTGTTGGTGAGGCAGGCTCAGGTGTCACCAGACTTGCGGTTCTTTGTGACTGGCTTCTGGATAGATTTGTGCTAAGTGCGTCTTCGAGTTCTGGACCAAGTGTTGAGCTGTCGATTTCTCCCTCAGTAAGGTCGATGTCGTTATCTGTAAAGTTCGCCATTTTTGTAGTTAGGTGTTGCTTAGAAGACGCAACCAAATGTTAAGATCCTATGCGGTAAGCTGACTTGCAACAGGTAACTACTTCTCTTTGGGTTGAATGAATATGACTGGGCCGTTGTGATAGTCCGGTATGGGGCGTGGCGCTAATCTCAGCCACCAGGGTAGGAGTACTATTGCAACGAGTAGTACTAGGCGGGTTTCCACTATTGCTCTTAGGCCTATACCTACGTTGTATGGATAGTTGAACCCTATGGTTGCTATCGCACAATGCCAATAGAGGAGTGGAGAGGTAAAGATGTAAAGTAATTGTATAGGAAAGAACTTAGATAGTTGCGTGAAGAGTCCTAGATACAGGCCGCCTATAGTCCTTATATAGGCACTCCTCCTCAACCCTAACCCTGGTGACTCATACCTATGAGTCACCTAACCTCGATGACTCATATTGAGTCATAGTATGAAATCCATCAGCTGACCCATATAAGTCAACTGCACAACGTTCCAAATCCAATCATAACTCATAAAACCGGTCATTTGCCCCAAAGTGGTCATATGCGCGAAACCCATGACTTGCAATGTGAGTCATGTGTGAAACTCATTACATCATATGACTCACAAGTGTGAGTCGTGCGCACGATCAACCAATCACAATATAACAATGATTTGCACTATTGTGCATCACGTGAAACCCCATGACTTCTAATGAGTCCTAGTGCGAAATATAACAACCTTATGACTTATAACTATGAGTCATGCGAAATCCTGTCTTGCTTAGTCACCAATCATGACACTATGGTCCTTGATAGTAATATCCTTTCTGGTGACCAGGTCTGCAAGCAGTCTGATTTCGCTATTAGGTTTCAGCTTTGGGAATATGTTGACTGGGTTGTGTGCCTTGCTTGGGTAAATGATTCCTTTTGCTTTCCAGTCTTCGATTAATACTCTGTATGCTGGCATGATATTGGCAGGGAATATGAAGAATCTAGGATTATTGTCCGAAATTGTGTCTTTCACCTGGATGTGCCCCCTGGTTGACATCTCTCAAGGGTGGTAATTCGGCTGTTTTCTTGTCAGGGAATACTGTAGTAAACTCGGAAATGAAATCAAGGGCATCAGCTTCATTCATGGCTGAAAATCGTGCATGTGTATATTTCTTGTAGATCAAGGTGATTCCTTTGTCAGGGAGGTTGATAATAGATTTTCCGCAATCTATTACAGTATGGTGTGCAGTAAGGTAAGGCATTCCTAGGAAGATATCATAGTTGTTCTGGGAACAGACTAGGACTTCAGAGATATCGCCGCTTTGTTTGTCAATCTGTAAGACAGGCTTTGCAACATAGTTGATTGCTGAGCGTGATCCATTAACTGCCATCTTCAGGTTGATAGAAGTCTCGAGGTCTCAGGTAGGGATTTGGTGGGTAGTGAAAATTTTCCTGATATCAAGTAGTCTCCTGTGGCTCCTGTGTTGAATAGAGCCTTTGCTTCGTGGCCATTGACTGTGATATATGCTTCAAGGGCTTGGGATTGAGTTTCACTAGGTCCTGCATGGTTTATGATAAAGGTGACTGATTCCTTTATATTAGGATCGTCTTCCTCGGTGTGGTATGTCCTTCTGACATTCTAGGGTCTCCTAGTTCCGCCAGGGCCTCCATTTCCTCGCTGCTAGGTGCTACTATATTTCTTCTTCTCACAGCAGTTGTCGGAGTAGTGTTCATGTTTTCCACAATAGTAACAGTCTTTGTCTCTCCTGCGCCTATCCTTCTCAGCCTGGGATACTCATGGATGCTGAGAGGTGTTGTTGGAGAATCTTGGTTGATTTCACTGGGTGTTATTCTGGGGGCGCTTGGGTGCTTGTTGGGAAACTGCATTAGAGGTTGCATATCCCTGACGATTTCCATAGAGTCCTGTAGAGTGGACAATTGCATCTCGCTTTTCCGCTATCTCCACTAGCTGGTCAAAGGAGGTATCTGAAGTGATGTGTGGCTTTATTTCTCGCTTGAGTTTGATATCCATGGCATCTAGGAGTCTCTGCTTCGCTGAATAGTCTGAAATTTTGCCTTCTAGGGAGACTGTCTCTCAAGGTTTCAAGTCTGATTACAGTATCAGTAATCTGAGCTGTTTTTCCACCGGTAGTTTGCTTGACGTGTAGCCACTCTTCATAGATGGTATCTGTGGATGTTGAAGGCAGGAAGTAGGCCTTGAATATCTGTTAGAGTCCAGGAACTGTGTGGTCTCCATGGGAAGGTTCGTACTGGGTGAATTTATCGAGGGCATTCTCTCTGCAATAGGCTCCATAGTATTGCAGGGCTTCAGGGTCATCGTTGCTTATGCCAAAGCTGGCGATGTATCGATGGACTTTATTGAACCATGTGTTGATTCTCAATGGGTTTCGATCTTTTCCTTCTCCTGTGAATATAAATGGTGTAGGCTATTTAGGACGATAATTTCCCTCTGGGGGGACTGAGATGGCGATGGGTACAGGGCTTGGATTGCTTGGTGGACTTGGTGGACTAGGTGGTCTTGGTGGACTAGGTAAATCGTCTGGTTCAGGGCTTAGTTCTCTAGGTTCTCTTGGTTGACTGGGTAGTCTAAGTGGCGAAGCTGGGGGTGCTGGTCCTGGAGTGTCGTCTGGACCGGAATCTGATACTCATTCTGAGCTTGGTTCTTTCTTGGATTGGACCTCTTGATGGAGCTGTTCTTGGACTTGTTCTTGGAATTGGGCTTAGACTTGGGCTTGGTGTGGAGCTTGGGCTTGGTCTTGGTCCTCTCCTTCGCTGCTACTGCTATCTACTGAAGCTAGTTCTGAGTCCTCAAATGGTGGTGCAGGTGGGGGTACTGGCACTTGACTTAGGGGTCCTGAGGAGGATGCTACCAATCCTCTAGTAAAGTTCCTTATGGTATCTCTTGGAAGCGAAATGGTTTCTAGCTAGGGCAAGCTTATCTCGCCAAGAGTCCGCTCAAGGCCTTCTTGGAAAACAGGGAGGTGTACTAGTACTGTAGGGTCAAGGTAGGCGAAGGGTGATCAGTCCTCTGCCAAAAATCAAAAGTATACTTCAGTCTAGGTTAAAAATTGTAACCTACTCCCAAGTATCTCGAGAATCCTAAAGGGACTCTGAAGATATTATTAGGATAGGAGGAGAAGCGTCAATGCATAGGTCTTCAATAAACAAGGTAAAAGGTATAGAACTAATTGAGTGACCATTCAACTTGTAGTATTAGAGATGATAGTCCTGTGAGGCTTGAGAGTCTGAATCCTTAAGTGATTGCACGCTCTTTAAATACAAAAGATTGCAGCTAGGAAAACTAAATAAAGCGCAAACATCCTGTCCAACAAACATGCTAACAGAGGTAGCATACTATAGTAACCATATTCTGAAAATATAGTGTTAAAAGCGACAGGATTCAGCCATAAAAACCAGTAATGGAATTCAAACAGGAAGGACCAAGAGATCGCTACTACTATACAAATCCAGTAGGTATAGCAGGAGGATAGCGATACCCAATTGGGTAGAAGCAAGGAGGGGTAGTGAGGAGCGAAACAAGGAAAGAATAAATAGTTAGGAAGTCATAACCAAGTAGGAAGGGACAACCAAATAGTAGCGCTTATCAGGTATCAACCCAAATAATTAATAACCAACATCAAGTCAGTAGTAATAGTAGAAACATAGTAGGATTCCGTTACAGTCTTATTGCTTGACTTTGTACTTTCTGTAAGTTCAAGTATTGCCTGAATTCACATCTCTAGAGTCTTCCTTAGAGACTAAGAGCTAGCATGTCTACTGCTCTATACTATTATATACCATAAAAAGAGAGACTTATGTGGTATATTTTCTACCTCAGTTCCCATTTCATCTAACTCAAATATATTTTTCTAAGGAAAAATAAAAATTCTGATATCAATTCCAAATTTAGGATATTAGTACTGGTAGACCTGATTGGAACAATAGAGACTCAACATTTACACAAAATAACAAATATTAGAGCCTTGACATAAGAAAGGATAATATCATATGTTACATAAAGAGGATAAATAACTACATCAAATACAAAAAGTAAATATATGAATATACTGTATGCTTGGAGGATGTAGTGTCTGTTGTAGAGCTATACAACCTTAATTAGATAATAAAGGGTATGGCAAAAGATCATATGGGAGCAATCACCTTATATTTGGATATCTGTCTTAAATGGATAATATTTATCAAACTTAGATCCCTAGAGAAAGAGATAAAGGAATGATATTTTGAGAGAATACAAGGAACTATTTGATTAATAGAGAGTTCTAGGAATATCTGAACTAAGTTATGCAAATATTCTCTTAGACAAATACTGTTCATATATTGTTCGACATTAGGTGAATTAGAGAGAATGATTGACTTATAAGAATAAGGAAAGCATCAAGGAAGAAGTTGTAAATATGCTAATAGCTCTTGAGTGGCTAGAAGATTATCAAAAAGCAGAGTGAGGATATTAACAATATAACTAGTAATAATCAAAACTATTTGAGATCCTTTACCATTTTACTTTTACATCTTTTACCTACTTAACCTTCTTGACAATGTAACAGGCGCTAGCCTGTGTGAACGGTTATACAATAGAGCCTAAGCGGTAGCCTGCTATC
>QFET01008028.1:0-13355 GCA_003316355.1 Tuber calosporum | reverse complement strand
ATGTTTGGAGGCAGTTGCACCAACTGTCACTTTGGCAGCAGAGGTGCAAAGTGTAGTTTGCGCCCTAGTAAGGGTGTGAAAAGGGGTGCAAAAGATGCAAGCCTTGGATCAGAGGTGGAGGAGGGGTATGGAAGAGGGGCAAAGAGTAGGAAGAGGAAGGAAGTTGGTTTACATGAGCGCTTTAAGAGGATTGGAACTGTTTTGAGTATTTTGGGAGAGGAGTTTATGCAAATTGCAAAGGATTTGGAGTAAGATTATGTAATTAGTTTACATACCTTTTTTATTGAATTACACTCATTATACGCTAGTTTACACCGTATTACACTCATTTAAATCTATAAAACTATATTTACATTGAATATACTATTGATAACTATTTGTAAAGAATATGCAAATACCGAAATATATCCTAATATTAGATGTAATTAGTAATTATGGTTTTCAATCGGAAATATAATATTAAAAAATGTAAATAAGCATCTTACAAATTAATGTAATCATGATCGTGGAGTGTATTTGAATGGAAGAAATGTATTCTTTATCTAAGTGAAAGAAAGGATATGCGTAAGCCTGCATCTGTACCGACTGCTGTGATTAAAGGAATAGCTTTATTAGTTATTTATTATATGATGTAAATAAATAACTATAATCAGTAAATGATAAAACATACAATGTATCAATACCTCAGGGTATACAATATTCTGAGTTTTATTACCACTATCCTCCAACTGTAATACCTTTAATCCTTATAGTTCAGTGACTCGAGATAGTGCAACATAGAGCTGGCCATGTGTAAACGCTGGCTCTCGGAGGTCTATTCCAACAACATCGAGTGACTGTCCTTGTGCCTTATTGACTGTCACTGCAAAGCAAAGACGAATGGGAAATTGCTTTCGTGTAAGGATAAAGGGTAATTCCCCTTCAGTCGTAGATAGAGTAATACGTGGTAATATCTTTACCATGCCCGCAAATTGACCTTCTAATATTCGCACTTCAATAGACCACCTTTCCATTCGAGTAATCATCATTCGGGTTCCATTGCACAGTCCTTCCTTAGGATACAGATTACGCAAAAGCATAACTGGAGCACCAACATTTAGTTTTAACTTTGATGGAGGAAGCGATGCAAGATTTAAACTTTGCAAATATTCCGCCGGATATATGCTGCCATCATGTTCATTGTCGTTATGTGCTGCAGAGTCAATTGAGAAGTATTCATGCTCAAGTCCAGGAATATCTTGCAGAACCTTTTGGTTAATACTTGCAACAGTATCATTTCGCATGACAAGAATTACTCGACGTGTAAAGGTTGCAGTATTCTGATGTGCATAGGACATAAGTGCTGGTGGAAAAACATGTGCACAAAGTTATTCAACGGTGATGCAAAGTGCAATGAATGATGGAAGCGAGATGGAACCTTGACAGTTTGGATGAAAAGACATTTGGCGTAACCAATTCGCAAATCTTTGATTATCTTGGCCTTGTCGAACTCTCATATTCTCATGCAGGGAGAAAACTGTGAATCGTGGCCAGAGAAATGACCTTTGCAGACATGCATTAACCGTTGCACCTCGATTACCTCTCCGAACCACTGGAAGTATTTGTGCAAAGTCGCCACCAAGCACTATAGGAATATTGCTAAAGAGGCAATTACCTGTATTACCACAAATATCGTTTAGCGTACGATTTACTGCTTCAAAGCAGTACTTGTGTTGCATTGGTACTTCATCCTAGATGATTAAGGATGTTTCCTGAATGAATCCTGCAAGTAAGGTATTGTGTGATATTGTATAGGTTGAGGACTCATTAATAACGATGGGAATTTTGAATCGAGAATGAGATGTTCAACCACCTGGTAGTAATAATGCTGCAATTCCGGAGGAGGTGACACAGAGTACAATCTTTCCTTGCGATTGAAAGTAATTGCATAGCACCTTATAAAGAAAGGTTTTACCAGTTCCAGCAGGACCTTGCATAAAGTATAAAGATTCGGTTTTGTCATTTATTGAATGCAGGATAATTCTATATGCATTACGTTGTTCTGTATTGAGTTGCGCAAGCGAAAGGTCATGTTCGGTAATTTGCTCCATTTGATCATAGTTTAGCTCTGTTGCAATCAATTCATTTCCTGCTGTTCTACCCCAATCATTTGTATAATTGGGTAAGTCGAAGTCTTGCAATATCTTTCCTGAATCAGCAAGGATTAAGGAAATTAAGTATAGTCCGTAATCGATATCCACTCCGTGTAGTCCTTGTGGAACTCGCAATGCTTCATTACACTTAATTGCATGATCGAGATCATCACAAATACTGGTGTTAAAATGTTCCCAAAGCTTGGGTGGATCAGTAACATCACCAAAAAGTAATGCGGTTGCAAACAGCGTCCTTAATGATCTTCCACTGGAAAATAGTGCAGCCTCCTCAAAACATCTAGCCCACTCCTCATCATCTTCCAGTAGCCCATATGTAATACATGCAGACTTGAATATAGAATGCAAGACAGAATGCACCGTGCGTAAAGACTCATAAGACTTGGCACCACGATCAACCGTTAATAAGAGTCGTAAATAGTACTCTTCTCCCATCGTTGGATTGCAGTGGGAAATACGCTCAATTTATACCCCAGACTTCCTTGGTGTCCAGATTTTCATTGACTTATTGTAGGTGTAATAAGTGGGAAAATCTTGATAGAGGTATTGATGGCTATCAGAATGTAAGGAATTGTACTGAAAGTAGGCCATAAGAGTTGAGCGAGCAGACTCCATTCAATTATGTAAGTCTTCTGTAGTTTCTGCATCTCTGAAGTATACTGGTTGCTCGCCTGGAAGATGAATTGCAAGATGCATAACCGGAGGATACTCCTCATGCTTTCCAAATTCAAACAAACGCCAAACTGCTTCCGTTGGACCAACATATCTTCCATGCAAATATCTCTGCACTTCATCACCTTCACTACCTAACTGTGCTGTTGTTCTATCGGAACCCTTATAAATATATTTATGAATATATTTAATAGAGTGAATCGATGCACAAACTTCCATATTGATATTTGCCTTATAACGCCATGAGAGATATAGATTATATGGTACAATATATCTATTATCGAGGGTAATAGAGCCCGCAGGATTTGCACCTCGAATTGGAATTTCAATTGACCTTCTATCCTCTCTTCTTCTATAGATAGGATAGCCATCCTCTTGCACACTGGATATTTCTTGAAAGTCTTTAGGATAACGTTTACGGCAAACTGCTGAAGTACTGCTTTGCCGTTGCATACATGGTGATGTAGGTGCAAGTGACCCGCAAGGTCCATGTATCATGCAAGATGTAATAACTGCTGACAGCTCTCCATTTACATCAAGAGCAGGATCTGGCAACTCAGCACAAACAATTTCATCAATTCTTTCTGATGTAAGAAACCGATCATCTTGATTTAAAAAGAGTAAAAGATGCATATGAGGAAGACCACGCTTCTGATACTCGATAGTCCATACATGGCCTAGGAATCGACCAAAGATGTTCTTATGTCGTAATTCATGAAGAAACTGTCTTTGCTTGAGATGGAATACTCTTGCAACCAAATCTGGCCTATCTATCGCAGTTTGTCCAGGGAGTAACTCATCGACAATTTCCTTCCACTTTGGATTGGCTGTAAATGTTATGAAAAGTGTAGGACGTCCAAAGTGTCTTACAATAGCCATCAAATCCTGATATAACTGCTGCTTATATCGGTCTCCACCACTGTAACTGCTTGGTAGAATAATTCGTCGACCGGTAGCTTGTGCATTGAAGTCCTGAGCTAACAAACTGTCTGCAAGTCTATTGTACAAATCCGCTCTTAACTGAGATTGATGATTCCGTATCCAGCTTAGTTTATTATGATCGCAAACTGACCATGCATCAACTAAATATTGTTGAAAAAGTCGTTGAGAGAGGAATAGTGTTCTGCACTCATTCTCGCACTGGTGTAAACGGTATCTGTTTTGTAAATTAGCTTTACATAAACTTAATCATAGTAAATTGATTAATAGTACTGATAAAAAACCCGCTGACTTAGCCTTAACTTCTTTTGCACTTGTCTTGGATCTAATAACTCTAATCCCCAGTGCCATCCCAAATCACCTTGCGGAAAAACCAAAACATAGTGCAAAGGCATCTAACTCGCGTGATTTGGATTAATATTGCTGAATCCTGTTTCGATATTGTCTGCTCGCTTTGCTAATACAATATCACGAAATCCTGCCTCTCCATACTCATCAGGAATAAGAACTGCAATCTCATTACTTGTTGGCAAATTCTCTCTTCGGTGGTCTGCACCAGTTTCCATAATCAAACGTAATTGTGGATTTAAAACCACTCTTACATTACACTCACTTTGCGAAACAGCCTCCAAACGTTCTCTTGCAGTTTTATAAATTGCTATGTAGGGATATACATCTTGCAATATTGTTGTCAACTGATGAAGTATATTGCTATCTAATCTTGCATGAGCTGCACATGCGGGATCGTAAAAGTAGAGTTGTGCAAAGGCAGGTGTATTACTTGGTTGTGGTTGAAGGGGACCTTGAAGATGATACAACTCTCCATGTATCTGAAAGCATCAGATTCCAGCACCTTGTACCTCTGGTCGATTATCTGGTTGGTACTTTACAGAGGTAAAGGCAAAGGCAGAATTGTACTCACAAATTCTGCTGCGAAAATTGCGTGCAACTGTATCTATTGAATTCAACAGATAGTGCAAATATTCTGGAAGCGGTTTCAATGTATCAAGCTGCACATCCCCTTTCTTGCAGCAGGTTTCAAACTTTGGTGTTGTTATTGAGGTATTGGAAACTCGCTCATAGATCCAGTGTAATGCATTACATGATGTGCATTTAACAGACATTTTCCCTAGCTGCAATGGGCTCCAGCTGCGATAGGAGGAAGAAAAGGCAGTATGTTGTACATTATGTCCCTATTTTACATATCTTAGTACAATTTTCTATTCCTTTAATATTTGAATTTCTTACAACTACAACAGGTAAGCCTTATATACGTCTTGCCTCTCCTCTGTGACGACGACTCTCCATCCTTTGTAGCTTTACCTTTCTCTGTACATACTACCACAATTTACATATTTCCCTTTCAGTATATATCAAAGAGTAACTTACCAAACATGCTCGGCAAGACTTGCACAATACACCATGGCGATCAGTATCATATTCCGCCTCATCTTTCATCTGGTTACACTGTCAACACTTGAATGTTGGCATGATAAAATATAAAATAAAAGTAAAATAAAGTAAACGGTTATATTAAGGTTTAGTTGATTAAAAACATTCAATGCATCCTGGGCTGATCGATTCCTTTTATTTATTTTTTTCTTGCTTCATATTTTTGACCTATATTATTTTTCCTTCATGCATATTTAATTTATATTACTTTTTTCTTCTTGCATATTCTATATATCATTTATTATATATTATATATTATTATTGATTAGAATTTATTGATTATACATTTCTTATTACCCTATATTTTCTATCTGTTGTGGTGGGCAATAAATTATATATATAGTGAAATTTTTGATGTGGTAAAGTGGTTGCTATGGAAGATGCTATGGAAGACTCAAGACAGTGAAAAAGGTAAGAGGGGCACTGGTTGCTACCATGCAAAAAGACAAAAAAAAGCGAAATTTTTGATGGGGTGAAATGGTTGCCATGCAACACTGAGAGAGGGTTAGGGGTATAAGTTCTCAACCAATCAGCTCACAGGGCAGACACACAAAAGTACGAAAGGACCGGTTTGCAGTACAAATTAGATTTTGTTTGAGGTTTTGAAAGTGATACAAAGTAAATATAAGATGAACAGCACGCGATTACATACCTATTCCTAGTCTTTTGAGACAAAACAAGCTTATCGAAGAAGACGATACAGAATCATGCCCTTCAGCTTCCTTAATTCTGTCCCAAAGCTTTAACAGCACTCTTATTACCCATTTGGGTCGTCCACCATCCAGAGTTCAGAAAGGTACTGAGCGAAACAAGAACCCCGTCAATACGCAAGATAACTTCCAGCTAAATATGGTATATTCATTATTCCCCCTTGACACACCCTTGAAAGAAGTATAAAGTAAAATCAGATTGCAATCTCAGCCACATCATATGAGGCCAGGGAGGTTTTTACAATGATAGAATGATGGCAAAGCTGTATGGCAAGAGGTGAATTTATCAATGATGCTAAAATACAGGAAGGTCACTGTACAATACAACAACTAAGTGGTGAAACTGAACAGGAGCAGCAAAGGTTAAATACTTAAGTTCAGGAAGAGTTCGAAGCCAACAGGTTCCATAGCAACAACATGCCTAGGTCTCTGAAAGAAGTAATGAGATTCTTGAGAAGACACTAATGGAACTTAATGATAGGTTGAATCAACAGCAACAGGAATATAGTAGAGGGATGAATGAGCAATGAGATATTACTACTCAATAACAACAGGATCAGTTGGAATTTCTCAAGGCATACCTAGATACTCTAATACAACAGTTGGCAAAAAGCCTACTTCCAGTGTCCGCACAACGTGGACCCAGTGATAGTGACACAGGACTGTCCAACTGAGGACAATCAATGGTGCCAGTACCTGGTACTCTTTCAACAAAGGAGTAAGCATCAACTCTAAGAAATGATGAAGGAAAATGAGTCAACAGGAGAGGAAATAACCTATTACGACCACCACCATCAGGTAATATTGGTGATGCCCTGAATTCAGATAATAATGGGTCTGATTGAGGTGGAGAGGATGGACAGGGCAGACAGGATGGCAGGTCATAACCTGCTACCTGTTTACCATTTATTTTCAGAAACAATGCATATGAGACTAGATTAACGTGGCTTTCTTAGAAGGTATGAGTGGACTTGCCTCACCAGCTATTCTAATAGCAGAAGCATCTGATTTTTTTGAAGCAAACAACAACTAAAATGTTGGAAATTGGTTGACTGTCTATGAAGACCAGTTCGATCATAATTCTAGACAATGGAAAAATCATACTTATCAAATTGTTTTTGGCCTTAGGGAAATCCAAGGGGAACTAAGTTGTACCCTTCTTGGAAAACAACTGGAAGATAAAAGGTAGATTAGGTGGATATGCCTAGGGCCCAGACTATTCCACATGGGATCAGTTGCAACAATATATTACGAAGTGATACATTGACATCAAGGAAGAACGATAAGCCCTTGAAGAAATGATCAAGATAGTATATCAGAGAAAAATAGATACCAATCTCCTCCTCCTCGAAAACTATAATATGAAGGCGAGTCTCACAGGTTTTAATAAAAGGGTATGGGTAGAAAGCAATCTTCTGGAAGATATTCTTCACTGGTTATCTCATGTAAAGTCCTTCTCGGATTAGGAATGGATGGAAACTATATGGGAAGTTGGCAGACAAGAGGAGGAATTTCTGGAACAGTGCAAATAATACTAAGGAGAATCCTTGAACAGTAGATTTTCAAAACAAAAATGCTATGATACTGGTAAAGAAGTCAAGACCATACAAGAATATACCAACCAGAAAGAAAAAACAAATCATCACGATAGAAGACAGCTAAGCCAGCTCTAAGGGAAACAAACAGGGTAACAATAACAAAGACTAGTATCCAGACTGGAAAAATGCCTACAATAGAATCCTCCAAGATGTTGTGAATAAAGGAAAGGCTGCAAAGGGTTGCACTAGTGGTGGCCTCAACAACCACACGTGGCGAATATGTGGAAAGCACATAGTGGTAGCCAGAGCCTCTGCTGTGCAACCTAGCCAGGACGGACCGAAATTTTCCCAAAGACCACTGACAGCTGCTGTTACTATGAGAATATTGCTATCAAATGTGAATCATATACACAGTGAACCAACATCTCACAGATGGGAATTGTCAGTCACAGAAATATCCTGATAGCACTAACGGCAACAACAATTGGGTATTTAGAGCAGTAGTAACAGTGACTGGAATAGAAACTGGGAACTCTCAAGGTTAGGGTGTTGATAGTTACCAAAGAATAAAGAATTCCAAAATTCTTCTAAAAAATTGGCATGCAGGTCCATGTTTGCATATTGGGAACCATAGTTCCCTCAAACTGTGATGAGGTTCAGTAGTATGCTTCAACTGCTGGAATATGCTTCCCATTTTTACACACTAGGGAGGTGCTAGACAGTAGCTGGAGTGACCCACAAGTACGCTCTAGCCCCCGATGCCTTCAGTACAAATTACCATTGTTTAACTTGCCAGAAGGTTGGATTAAAGTGATGGACCCTGTGGATAAAATGAACAGGCCAGGCGTATTTACCACTAGATCATAGTTGAACAGCTGTGAGGTCTTCTGGGAAACCTCATGATATGGGCTCACTTAGCATGAACATGTTGCATACATGATATCAACTATGATAACAGTAAATAAAACTACACCAATGGTAACCATAACTACAATAACAATAACCAGAAAAGTGATTACTATAGCAACCAAAGGCAACTATGACAATTATAACCACATTTGAAATAACCACTAGGGCAATATACATTTCCACTTTGACATGAGATATTCCAAATTGGGAAACAGTTACAATTTTTAGATTTTTCTGCTCTTGTCAGAAATAAAATTTATTTTCGAAAAATATAACTCCTTTAAGGAATTATCCTAGTAGGAAGTGAGAGAAGTGTAGTTTTCTTATTGCATTTTTTTATGGCGTTTGACCAGTTTGTCACCAATTGATAGGATTTTAATTTTTTGTGAGACCCATGGGATAGGAAAAACCACTTGAAGTAGTCTGCCCAGAAACATAATAGTAAGTTATTTGTATATTTTGGTTGATCTGAGGAAACCTCTGTGGTGGAAATGTTACTGGCCATATCACGAACACCTAAGCTATATGACTATAATGCCCTTTAAGCTTGGAAAGAGCAATATAATACCGTTGAAGAAGTGACAAAACCTCAAACAGGAGGAATACAATCACTCCCAATGCCCCATAGGAACTCCACATATCTATGTATATGGGAAACCATATCGCATAATAGTCCTGATAAACTTCAGATCTAATCTTTTTGTTATATATGAAAATTTAATCAAGATATTAAATATTCCTCATGAAGAACACCAAAAGTTCAGTCCCCCTTTTAGGATTTACTTTAAACGAATTCTCAACCAGAAGGAATTTTGCTTTTTCACCTTACCTAAAAATGGGAAAAATAAACACTTATAAAAGATATGATACGAGATCACAGCTATAGGTAATTACAGATTAATAATTCCATTTGCATGGTGGTATAATAAACAATTGATAAAGGGAATTGATGACCTAAAAAGGTAGATCTTTGAAGACTAAGGATATCAACTTTACATCTTGCCTGAAGATGAAGGAATCTGGATCGGATGGAATGAGGAGGTACTAGAAGATACAGTGGCCGTGGTTGTGGGATGGATTGCAAGCGGATATGATGAGGAAGAGATAATACTCGATACTCTACCAACACTTTACTACAAGTACAAAGACCTCTTTCACCCCTCAACAGTTGTGAAACTACCACCTTATCAAAATTTCTACTATACTATTGACCTGAAACCCGATACCCAACTACCTTGATGACCTATATATCCTCTCTTGGACAAGAAGTTATTTGGAGTGCGAAGATATCCGGATGACATGTTAAATTAAGGGAAAATCTCACACAGCAAATCACATGACGACAGTGAAACTTGGTGTACCAAAGCCAGATAGAAGTTCCAGGTTGGTCGTTGACTACCGAGGGCTGAACAATGTTACAATCAACATCAAATATCCACGATCCTATGTGACGGAACTACGTTTCCGTGTTGATGAGCTTCTATTTCCGCTATCCTGGATCTGAAGGACGGTTACCACCTGATCTGAATAAAAAAGAGTGATGAATAGAAAACAGCTTTTCCCATACAATACGGCTTATATGAGTATAATGTCATGCCATGTGGTCTCGTAAATTCACCAGCCACCTTCCACTCAATAATGACTATAATCCTAAAAGACTTCCTCGATTAAAAAGCAGTAGGATACATTGATAATATACTTATATACTCTAAATCTGTGAAGGATAATATCATATTAGTTAGGAAAGTCTTGGAAAGACAGCGAGAATACACAATAGCCATCACGCTTATGAGAAGCACCTTCTATGTCACATCAGTGGAGTTAGTAGAGTATATTGTCGGTGTTGACGGAGTTACTATGAGTGACCATTAAGTGCAATCCATCAAGGCCTGCAAACTACCTACCTTGGTAGTAGTAATTCAAATATTTATGGGCTTTGCAAACTTTTATTGACAATTCATAAAGAATTTCTTTGTGCTATGTGTTCTAATTACAGTGTTGCTCAAGGGAAATACAAAGGATTTTTTCTTTGGAGCAAGTCAACAGGAAGTGTTTGAGGAGCTCAAATATAGGTTCATCACAGTTCCGATATTATGTCTCTTCCATCCTGACAGGGAAACAGTAATTGAAATAGATGCCAGCGATTACCCTCTGGGATGTGTTCTCTCTCAATTATTCAACAAAGAGTAACAACCTTTTGCTTTCTACTCTAGGAAGTTGACTCCAGCCGAACACAATTATGAGACTGATGAGGGGCAATTGTTGGTAATATTGCTAGCGTTGGAAGAATGTCGACACTATCTTCCTGGGACGGATAAACTATTCATCATAGATATTGATTATTAAAATCTACAAACTTCCTCACAACAAAGTCCTAGTCAGCCAGACAAATACGGTAGACCTGAAAGCTTACTGATTTTAATTTTAAAATCAAATACAGCGCTAGAACCAGAGGAGGCAAACCGGATACTATAAGCAAGCTGCCTGACTAGAGCTCTGAGGAGGGAGATGTGCATGCTAAGTAAGCTAAACTTCAGTCTCAACACTTTGAAAACATCTAAGTTAACTGGAACATAGTTGTCTCAGTTATGTTGGGTAAGGGAAACTCAGAACTGCAACAACAGGGTTGCCTCAAGAGGAATGGAATAATACCATAAGGATTAAAAGACTTCCAGTGCAAGCAAGAATTATGACTCAAGATTCCAAGCTAGCTGCCGGTCATGACCTGTATAGTACCAAGGTATTATAGTTCCTGTGAAAGGGCAAGTACTCATAGTTACAGAATTAGCTATCAGACTATCAAATGGAAGATGTGGGTGTATTGCATACCAAAGTGGATTAGCCGTCAAGCATGGTATTTCTGTTGTAGCCTGTATAGTAGATATGGACTATAGAGGAGAGGTTAAGAACCTCCTAACGAACCCTACTGACAATCCTTTTTAGATACATATGGGAAACTACGTAGACAAGATGATTGTGGAAAAGATTAATGAGAGAGAACCTCATGATGTGATGGAGTTGGGTGATACTGAACAAGCAGGCTAAGGATTTGGCAGTTTAGGCATACAGGTGGAAGAAAACCAAGTACAATGATATTTCCTACATTCTGAAGGAAAGTACTACTATCTGGACCTACCCGATATTGTCTTACACCAGATTAGTACTAAGGGACAAACGTTAATATCCAATGCAATAATGGTAAAGTGCAAAGTCTAGAAATTTGATATATGATTCTTGGAATTAGTCATGTGAAAAGGCAATCGAGGATCCATATTGGCCACGCCGAAAGCAGGAACTGGAAAGTCTGCAGGCTGATGGCAATGAAATGCCAATCCAATAGACCATAACAGATGGAATACTCTTTAATATAGAACACCAATATGTTCCTCATTAGGAAACTCTGCAGACAGATATTGAATAAAGCTATCACCACTGCAAGACAGCAGGACATTTCACTCCAGAAAAGACTCTAGAAATAATCATCAGAGAATTTTACTGGAAAGGGATCACGAACTGGATAAACGACTAAGCACAATCCTGTACTAAGTGCCATAAAGCTAAGGCATTAAGACATCCACAGTTTAGACTGTTAGAGCTATTACAGGTGCTATTTGCTGCTAGGGCATTTACCTTGGAAGGTTTTATCAAACAATTTCCCAAATCTGCAGGATACAGTCAGATCATGGTGGGAGTCGACCAGTTAACCAAAATGGCACACTTTATTGGCTTTGAAGAAAATGTGACTGCAAAGGACGTTACTTAAGCATTCATCAGAGAAGTTTGGATACTGCAGGGGTTACAAACAGAAATAATCTCTAACACGGACAGAAAGTTGGAAGGTGAATTTTGGGAATTATTGTCACAGACATTTATTCAGCATCAAATGAACAATGTCTATGGCTTACCACCCTCAAACGGATAGAGTAAGGGAAAGAGTGAACCAACTACTAGCAGGCTACCTAGAAATATTTTTCAACTACGATCAGGATAACTGGTACTATCTACTAGTGTTATCCGTCTATGCATTAAACAACTTGGTAATAAGTGTATATAGAATAACTCCGTTCTTCAGAAAGTAGGGATACTATCCACAAACAGAATGCATGAAGGAGCAAGAAGCTCAGAATCAGGGCGCTACTAATGTATGCTTATTGGATCAAGGCGATACATGAAAAGGCAAAAGAATCTTTGGTGAAAACTCGTGAAGGTATAACCAAGTACTATTACCACAAGTCTCATAGTCAACTAGACTTCAAAATTGCTGACTTGGTTATGCTTAACCCCATGAATATCCACACTAAGGCACACTCCAAGAGGTTATAGTTAAAGTTATAAAGCCTGTTCAAAATCCTAGAGCAATGAGGAGACCTTGCCTACAAGTTGGAAATATCAGAAAGATGGAAAATCCATCCAGTATTCCATGTATCACTTCTTGAGCCATACCAAAGGTCTGATGACCTGGTCGAGAACAACCACCCCTGGCACCTGAAGTAGTTGAAGGTAACCTTGAATAGGATGTAGAAAAGAATATTTAGAGTGAAATAATCACATTTTAGCGAAGATTCTGAAGACAATTCATGAACGATCCCTGAAGTTCAATACTTTGTAAAGTGAAAAGGATGTTCCAAAGATGAGAATACCTGGGAACGACCGGAGCACTGACAGCATGCTCAGGAATTGGTAGACAATTTACCTAGGGAAAATCTGATAATGCCAAAGTTGGGCTAATGTTACAAACCTATCCTTAGTCTGCCGGACAAGGCACACTATCTCCTTTAACTGCAACAGGTAACGATACGTACCGCTCGTCTTACCTCTCTTCAGGTCTCTTAGCCTTATGTCGCCTAAGGAACGCTGAGTCCTTTCACTCCTAGCCCGTGCGACTGCTCTTTAGCGATACGTTTCTTGAATCACCTTTCGGTCGGCGATATAAACAGATGGTCGTAATAAGAATAAAGTATAGATTGAACTAATAGTAAAAGTAT
>QFET01008023.1:20548-35203 GCA_003316355.1 Tuber calosporum | reverse complement strand
GTATGCTGCCTCTGTTAGCATGTTTGTTGGACAGGATGTTTGCGCTTTTGTTTAGTTTTCCTAGCTACTATCTTTTGTATTTAAAGATCCTGCAAATCCCTTAAGGATTCGGACTCTCAAGCCTCACAGGACTATCATCTTTAATACTACAAGTTGAACGGTCACTCTATTAGTTCCATACCTTTTACCTTATCTATTGAAGACCTATCCATTAACGCTTCTCCCCCTATCCTAATAGTATCTTCAGGGTCCCTTTGGGATTCTCGAGATACTTGGGAGTAGGTTACAATTATTATAGTAAATTAAAATTAAAATAATTCTCAATCATAATGATAATATTATATTTAAAATCGGTATTTTTCCCACTCCTTTGAGAATTTCTCTTTCAGATTTTCCCCTCATCTCTCAAACCTTCTCTGTCAATGTTTTCATAATTACACAATAGTCAAATTCTTCACTTTTCTACCATCCACAAAACTGTTAATTTTCCATCCAACTCTCAGGCATAAAATTATCTGATTGGCCACTTCGAATTGGAGAATAGCGCTGTTACTCTACGAGGACTTATCGGACACTGGTGTACCCCCTTGATGCTCTAATAACAATAGCTTTTCTTTCAGTAAGTCTGGCAGGTATGATACTAAATTGTGAACCCATGTACTCGAGTAGTATGTGAGTACAGGTACTAGTTTGGGCCCGAGAATCCGCATATTATACCTTGTGCTAGGTATGACACCTGCGGGGGTAACGTAAGTATTTCATCTGTGTCTGGCCAGGGGGTACGATGGTAATGGCAATGGTATAAGCAGATAGATTGCGAATGGAAGAGCTGAGGTCTTGGGTGTCTCACAGTACTCGAGTATAATATTATGAGGGTGGGAGTTGGTAGGCAGGGAGCGGGTACTCGAGTACTCGTACAGGTATTCAAAGAAGCACATACCGGTATTATGTATGATAGGACTCATTGGAGTATTGTGGGTACAGTAAGGATTCCCAAATGGTAACCAGTGACATATTGTGGGATGTCTTATCGCTCAAACCCCACCGAACAAAAACCAATGTCCATACTCCAGTTATGACACCTGTGCAGTCCCACGGCTTACTTTTTGTTTGAGCTATGATATCAAAGACGTAAAGTCAAACGACTGCTTAACCCCCTCATATCATACAGGGGTTCCTTTCTCCATTTCCTGCAGTGGAAAAAAGCAGAGAAACACAAGACAGAAAAAAATAAATGGAGGCCGCAAAATGTCTCATAATGTCACTGATCGGGGAGGAAGGAAAGGTGGGCCAGGGCGCAATTCTTTCAGCCTCAAAAACCCTACTCCAGCGATCAACGAAACCTTCACCCCCACCATTGTACTGTACTGTACTCGAGTATTAGTGAGATCTCCTGATGATAATATGATATCGTACTATCATACCTGTATGAGAGTGGGAAACGGAATAAATCTAGCAGCCAGATAAAATAGCAGTAAGCTTGAAGATTGCTACCGGCAATGTCTCGAAAATCCGGCAGGATGAAGGGCACGCTCAGCGTCCGATGCAAGATGAATCGGCAGGGGAACCAGCTGAGGAGGTACAAGTAAGTACAGGATAGGGATGTGAGATACCGGTAGAGGCAGAGATCTCATAGTTCTTAGCTTTTGAATTCCTCTTGCACGATACTGGAGGGAAAAAGAACTATGATACCGTACTTGTAGAATCTTGTATCCGGGTGCCCGTACGGGATTTGTTCCATGAGATACGATACGGTACTAGAGCCAATTCAGTTAGGAATAAAACCGATTGAATTAAGTTGTTGATGTTGCACGTGTCAGAAATACTTTTCTAATGACCATTTCCCACACCTAACCTAGCATTTTATCCACTGCGCAACCAGCAACCCAACACAACACAACACAAGATCTCTTTACTTTTACATTTCCATTCACCTCTCATCACCTTAGCTATTTCCTCACTCCGCCATCAGTAGTAGCAAACGAAATGGTACCCGCTCCCCCCCTCTAAGCTAACACTGACCGACCCATCGCTAACAGAATGTCTATACTAGCTACCCTTATCCCTCCTAAATACAGCCCAAGGCCACCCAATGCTCGTAGAGCTCAAAAACGGTGAAACGCTCAACGGGCACCTGGTCAATTGCGACACTTGGATGAACTTGACTTTGAAGGAGGTTGTGCAAACTAGTTCCGTTTGTTACCCCCCTTCCTTCTCTTCCCCCTTCCTTTCTCATGGGTAAGCTGGGGCTGACTCGGGATGGGTGTGGTTGTAGGAAGGTGACAAGTTTTTTAGACTGGCCGAGTGCTATGTTCGGGGGAATAATGTATGTTGATTTGGGGGTGATAAAGGAATGGTTGGTTCGTTTGCTAGGGACTAATGTTGTGGATCATAGATTAAATACCTCAGAGTCCCCGATGAGATTATCGACCTTGTGAAGGAGACGCAGACGCAGCAGAACAGAGATGGGCACGGCGGGCGTGGGGGGAATGATCGTGGGGGGAGGGGAGGTTACAGAGGGGATCACCGTGGAGGGAATAGGGGTGGCCGAGGTCGAGGGAGAGGGAGGGGTGGTGGAGGCGGAGGTTCCATCTAGCGGCGGACAAAGGGCTCGAGGTGGGGAGGCAAAGGAGAGGCTCTTTAGTATTTGTTAGGGAATTTACCTTCCGCTTTCTTTTGTAATAGGTCTGTTTGGGGAAACGCTGTACCCGGCCGTTGTTAGAAGCTATGGTGCGGTGCATGGGCACTTTACGCCTTGGTGAAATTTACGGGGTCCCATGAATGTCAGGCATGCTACGAGGGTAGATTCGTATCGTCTGTTTCTAGCAACCGGGAACCATCGATTGCAAAGGAAGGGAGAAGGAGGAAAATCCATACATGTGAGGATATCAATCATTAAGTTAGCTATCTGTTTGGTCACCGCCCGAGAAGCACCCCATTATCATTTCGGACGGAGCTGCTTCAAGAGCCTATCAATCTCCAAGGCTGGCGCGCCAGCCGCCTTAGACCTCAACAGTTCCAGTGCGTTAGCATCCCTAGCCCGGAAAGCTTCTTCGCCGGCCTTAACCATATTACCGCAGCGAACCCACATGTCCATCCTATCCGCAGGAGGCAGATTAGTGCACTTAGGTATGAAGATAGATGCCGCCTTGGTGTTGCCTGCAGCCAGGCACTCGTTAAAAAACGCCTAAAACGGTGTAAGTAAGAGGTTCTTCAAAATAAAATAAAATAAAAATAAACCAGATACCTCCCACCCAATCGGGCTCTTTTTGGTTTTGCCCCACTCCTCAATTTCCCCCCAATCCCTCTTCGCAACCAAAGCCCGCAATTTGAGCCACCAGAACCGTTTCTCCGGCACTTTGAATTCCGATTTAACTTTGTTCGCCCGAGAGGAATATCCCATGCGTATAAGTTTGAATACAGTCTCGTTAATGGAGTCGCCGACAAATCTCTCCTGCTGCAGGTCCTTCTCGAAAACCTCTTGCATGTGTAGGAGTTTTGCTGATTCATCAAGTGCCTTTGCCTCGAGAGCATGTTCTTTCGCATCGGCTAGCAACTTTGAGGCGAGTTTCAGCCTCTCCATCTTTAGGGATAAGTCTTTCTGGGCTAAGCTGTCTCGGAGGATAACATGTGCACCATCGGCCCTGCGATCATCTTGATAGTAAAAGTCCTTCAAGAGTTCTGGATCCGTTTCTCTGGCCGAGGACTCAACCAACGACGATGCAACAGGCCGGTCGTTGATCATCCGGAAGAAATTTGCCAGTGGTAGCTTTTTCTTTAGATGGAGAAGGACAAAAAAGACTATTCCGGTTAGATCGGTGAGAATAAAGTAGAGTAATGATAATATTTACCAAGATCGGTGTCCCCGCTTTCTATTGCCTTGTCAAGAGCAATTTCATCCTCCTCCATGTTGAGGAGGAGAGGAACCTGTCTGCCAGCTCGTGGTTCATAGTTTAATAGCTTTATATAGTTGGTTAGTATGCTTATTACACAACTGAAGTGGGCCCGTACCTGAGTCGCAAGTCTTCCTCTGCCCTCATCATACGCAGTTCTTGCAATCTCTTCAAAGGATATACCACGCTTCCCAGTGAGTTTCGCCACTACCACGCGGCAAATGGTATCCTCGTCATCTGCTGACATTCGAACTTTCATGCAAGCCCAATGGATATATATACGATCAGTCGGTAACCGCAGATACTCCGAGACCCTCAACGCCAGCAAGTGCTGCTGTCTATTGACCAATCTTTGTATCAATTTTTCTGGCGTAAGCCGCATAAACCTATCCAAGTTAGCCAGGCCCGTCGCGACTGTCATCTGGGATTTCATACTGTTCATATGTTATCGCCAATCCGACTTCATAAAACCTCACAGCATTAAGCACCCTAAGTGTTTCACACATTTCTACAAACTCATCTGAGCTGTAAAGCTCCAGCACGCTTTTCCCAAAGCTAGCAGCCTTAAGCAACTGCTTCTGCCGGTGGACAGAGAACTCATGACCCGCGGCCTTTATGCAGGCATCCACTGCCTCGGGAAGCTGGGCACGAATGAGTTGGATATTGTCATCGGCCTTCGGTGACTTTCTCTCCAACTGATCAACAGCGTCAAGGAGGATTGAAGCGGGTGCCGTGGCTCCAATCCTGAAGATATCTTCAGTGCCATCTGTTGCCATCGCGAGGTTAGATCAAGATTTTTGAGCACCAACACGAACTAGTTACCAGGAACTTTTTGTAGAAATTCACACTTCTCCGTAGCTATTACGCGAATACCGTCAATTTCAGGTACCAGGTGTACAAAGTTGTCGTAGTAATGCTTCAGCACTGAGCCTCTGGGTCCAATCATATGAACTTCCTCATCCCAAGCCAACACCACTGAATCGTTTCCACACCACTCCACTGCTCGCGGCAATTCCTCGCCTCCAGTTCCGGTGTCATACTCGCTTAACTTCTCTTGAAAATCAGACCTGATGACCCAAACCTTCCCCTCAACGCTGCACAAAGTCACGTATTTTCCATTCGGCGAAACAGAAATATGAACAAATGGTCCATTCTGAAGCATTTGGTCTAGTACTTCTGTAGCGTCCACAATTAAGATAGTTGTGCCAGTGGAAACAAACACTTCAACATGCCGGGAGAGTGTGTAGGATGGCGGGAGAATCGTCCAAGAGTGGATAATCTCTGTAGCTGGGATAAAAGGGATCGGATCTGCTAAGAGGCGTGGCCTCGGCTCATCATAGCGGGAAACAGAGACGAATCGGCTGTTACGTAGCAGTGCGACAAAGCCCGTAGAGTAAAATCGGCATTCTTTGACACCGGCTTCTTCAGCGCCCTAAACGCACGTCAGCGCGTTTGCCTTTCATAACCCCGGAGTGGTCTACATTTCCGAGAGAGAATTGAGTGAAATCTCCTTGAAGATCATAATAACACCTGACCACTCCATCTTCCGTTACTACCAATAGCTTCTCATCCTCGGACCAACCGAGACCCTTGATGGAGCCTTTATCCCACTAGAGCCCCAGATATATGTCAGCAACCTCTCCATTAATCTCCCCAACCCGGTCTTAAAAGCGGTGGAGGATTGCGAAATAACGGGCTACTGTACGGATATCCGACGGATGAGCTTCCCGGCAGCACTATAGATATCTAGGCTTGATTTTGACTGCTGAGAGCTTCGGTAAGCTTGTATTTTTGTCTCATCTTTGTAGAGAGCTATAGCGAGCGGTTTGCCGGATTAGCATTGAACCGGTTATTCACGTGGGGAGAGCTACCAAGTGCTCCACCGTAAGGAGCCCCTGCAACAATATAATTTGAGAGGTCAAAGTCGGGATCCCAGAGAGCGGAATAGAGCTGGATCGTGCGGTAGTATTTGTCCTCAACTCGCTCCCAACCGGCAGTGGCAGAGCTATGAGACATATCTTTGTAAAGAATGAGAAACAACGGGCGATCTCAAGGTGCTTGAGGGGGTTGAGGGTATCCCGGGCCCAGTTGGCCGTTGTGTTTGGCGTTGTCGTCGCGACCTTCACGACACTGCTAACTGTGGCACCCGACAGCCCTATTGTGGCGCAGGAGAGAGAATCACAAGTTGTCACTCCATCCACCTAATGGGCAGACCAAATCCATTTATTGTGTATCATACGTACACCCAATCTATGCTTGGCCTAATGTCGCAATAATTCTGACAATGCCACAACCCTATTAATATCTTAATCTGAAAAAAGGGTTGACCTGATTTTTACGAGAATCATCTGGTCTACCCGTAATAGCCACACTTGTTGGAAGTTTACAATGTGTCTGCTCTACCGGTATGTTTTGCTCACGGCGGGGCTAGTCTTGAGCCCTCCTAGGTTCTTATGCTAGTATCTACCGGCTATGGTCAATGATCCATAATAGCGCTACGAGTAAAAAATAGCTACCCATTGGCTGCTCACGGGTTTACAGATGGTTTGTGAAACTTATCTTAGAAAATGTGGTATGAACAAGGAGCCGATAACCTAGTGTGTATTACCGCAATGTCTATTTTACACAAATCTAGCTATGACCACTTTATTTAACCTTCCCTTTGCTCTTAACCTTTGGAGCAATATTGGCCATCATTTCCTCCTACGCCAAACGTTAATGAAATGATCAAATATAAAAGTGTTTCGTTCTGAATTACCTTTGTGATCAGGTGATCAATTCTCTCCAACAGCCCCAGAAGACTCTTCATATTGCCACTCCATTCATTAAGAACATCATCCGCGTCTCGGGGCTCGGCAAAGGAGATGATTCTCGCAGGTCTATCTATTTTGGCGTAGACAGTCTTTTGGGTTACCAGCTGGCTCAGATAGGTTTCGGCCTCATCCTCGTCTAGGTCAAGGAGAACTTTCAATCTGTCCATCCTGATCCTAGTGTAGTACTTTGCAACAACTCTTACGTTGTGCTCGATAACACGTTTCCTCAGATCGTCCCAGCGCTTCTCGGCCCTAGGGTCACCAATGGTAAAAACGTCGGAAGCGCGTAACTCGGTCCCGTAATTTTCCGCGATGAGAGGCCAACGCATCAACTCATGAACTGTAAAGCATTTGAGAAGATTTGATTGTTTTTGAACCAAATTTAGATTCGGGTCCGCATGGATGCGATGCAGTAGGTCTGATTGCTCGTTGTCGTAAGGTGCTAGGATAATATAATATATGATCCTCTCGAGCACCTACCGCCCTCCGGGGTTAGTATTTGCCTAGCGAACGGGGTAGAGGTTCTCACGCGTTTCAACTTATCGGGGTCCTCAACAACACTAGGGGTGTCGTAAACCGCCTTGTAGTGTTTGCACACATCTAGATATTTATCCTCTTGTTTCGCAAGTTGGATTTGCTGATCATAAAACTTCAATTTCAGGTCAGATACTTCTTTTTGAGCAAAGTACTTTGTAGAAATTTTTCGCGAAAGGATTCCAGCCTGGGTGAAGTCCCCGCGTTCAATACAGAACTCGACTTGCTCAAGAATGAATTCTGTCTTCTCCCGCCGATCCATAGACCCGAATGTTTCGACTTGAAGTTCACACAATACATCAGTGGCTCCGGTAAGATCACCCTGGGCCTTCTTGATATGGCACAGGATGCGGGTTATACGAGCCCGCTCAACTTCAACAAAAATCTATAGAGATGAGGTTTAAGTTTGGAGCCTTGATTTAAAGAGTAGTGATAAATAGTCCTACGGGTACGTACCTTGCCTTCAGTAACTGTCCTCAACGTTTCAATAACAGAGAGCTTGGTCTCGGTATCGGGTGTCTCATCAAGGAAACCCATTACAGTCTGCACCATCTTGGTTGTGGCCTGTTTTAGTTGGCCATGTTTCTTTGAGAGTATTTGGACATGCTCATTCATAAGCTTCCAGTCCCCAGCATCCTTGCACAGTGTAACAATCGTGGTGAGGAGGCGGTTGGTAGAAGCCAAATCATTAGCCTAGGAAAAATGTTAACAACTGCCGATGTTGGAGATGCGTAGGGTAATCGAACCTGTCTCGTGTGTTTCTCTAGAGCTAGGAGCTTTTCAATGGCAACTGGGAGGTTTGCTTTGTTTGTCTGGAGCCCGAGTGGTCAGTATCAGATTCAAGCATCTAATCCATCAATATTCAAACCTTGGCGAGTGACAAGATCTCCGGGAGCTGTTTGTCTAACGCCTCGGTGACTACAAACCCCTCAGGTTAGAATATAGGTAGCAAGTTGAGAAGACCGAGAGCAAAGGGAGTCCCACAGTCCTTGTCCGCCTTCGGCACGGGTTCGTCTGACATTGAGTGGAGGGGTATTTGGAAGGTAATGTGCGATTAAGCGGATGATGGAGAAAGTGTCTGGGAGAAAGGTGGGTGGTTGGAGATGGGGTATTGTGAGAGGTGGCAGATGGATCCTAGAGTATGGTATGAACGGGTAGAGCTCCAGGTTGTGCAAGAGGGGCGAGTTGCAGTAGACATACGGTAGCACTAGGTGAGTAAGCACGCACATGCACCCTCACCCACTTCAAGCCGGGTAACTTGGCTTCCGGACCACCCCACCCAAGAAAGCTCTCCAAAGCCCCTCCTTCCCCCAGCTCCCCAGCTCCATTGCATCCATTATTCACAGCTCGCAATGTCCCTCGATACTCCCAGATACCTTTCGGAGCTCTTCTCGAATATACGTGGCCGCTCTATTGCTTGGGATGCTCACGTCCGCGCTGGCTTGATAACAGATTCTGATGTCAAAAAGATCAAAGCAATCGATAAGGTATCGAAGGAGAAGCAGGCTGGCGTGGTTGAGAAAGATGTCAACGGCTACGCTGCACTCGTACTAGGCCCTGAAGGGGTATTGAGGAAAGCTACGGATGGTAATAGGGTGGACGTCGTGGCTTATATGCTCGTGTTATTAGGTGATCTCTTGGAGGGTGTGTGCAATAAATTCGTTTACCAGTTGTTTGGAGTCAACCTAGGTTTAATCGCGGAAGCCCATGGGAGATGGGTGCTCTACAATGGCAAATCATGTTTGGCTGACCTCAATTGCTGATCGTGTCAGGTGTCCCCGCGCTCACTGACTCTCTTCTATCTCTTCCTAAACCATTTGCTCATCTCCTGTCACTGCTATCATACACGGATGAATCAACACCTCTCCTTAGCGCATCTGTCCTTACTACGCTTCTTGCTGCCTGCCTAGGATCTTCAGCCAAGCCCTCCACTGACGCCCGCGATGCTCTTCCAAAGCTGTACCATTTTTTCGCAGGCCTCACAAAATCACTTGACGGACATTTCCAAGATATAGCTATTCAATCTTATGTCTCACTGTTGAGAAGCACGTTCGCTAGGACTACGTTCTGGGACATGGAGGAGGAGACTGTGGCTCCTATAGTCAAGATCTTGGAGACAGCAGCTGCTGGAAATGGTGGCGGAGGTGATAGAATCACGGGTGCCACTGGTGGGACTGGCATAGTTCAAGGAGGGGTGGGGTTGCAGCTGCTGTATCACGTTTTACTTGTGATTTGGGAACTCACTTTTGAAGAACTGGTGGCTGAAGAAATTAATTCGTACGTTCAAATCGCATATTATTTGAATGTATCACTGACGGGTAATCGACATATCCTTAGGAAATATGACGTGATTCCTCCCATAACTGAAATACTCCGTTCATCATTGAAGGAGAAAATCACTCGATTGGCTCTTGCAACTCTCGCAAACCTTGCCACGGAGTCACCATCTACCAACCTACCACCGCTCCTTCTCTCCAACATACTTCCATACCTTCAGCAACTTTCTTCGCGCTTTACTTCCACGTCTGACCCTGATCTTACAGCCGACCTTTCGTCCCTAATCGAAGCTTTGGACACTTTCCAATCTTCGCAAACCACGCTCTCCTCCTACCGACTTGAGATTATTTCCGGTCATCTCCGCTGGTCCCCACCTCATCGCAACGAAGGCTTCTGGAAAAGGCATGCAAGGGAGATTATGGATGACACAGAGCTTGTAAATGCACTTTCCCGAGTTTTGAGCAGCAGCACAGACAAGACTGTACTAGCCGTTGCTGCGAACGATGTCGGGGTTTTGGTCAGAGAAGCCCCTGGGAGCAGAAGGAAGTGGGAAGAGCAAGGTGTTAAGTCCAGAGTTATGGAGTTGATGGGTGATAGCGACGCGGAGGTCAGATATGAGGCCTTGAAAGCGGTACAGGGATTCTTGGCCAATGCTTTTAGTTAGGCAACAAGCGAATTAGACAACTAAGCCTAAACATTGATTGCGTGAGATATATGTTTTTCTGAAGTTTGTTGTTGCTTTCAACCGGAAGGATATTGTATATAAACAACCCCTCCCAGCCTGTTACTCTTCGCGATATGATACCTTGACATTTGAGGGCTCCTTTCTGTTCGCGTTTTGCAAGCTTGCTTTCTCCTTCTAGCCGCCGCTATGGTATCTGCGTGGGGAGGTGTCAGTTTGACTGCATTGCGATATTGTGGGCTTATCCTCTATCACATTATAATACTGTTATTGTTTTAGCGTTATGGATTCGCGCGCATCTGTTTGCGGAAGGCGGGGGGAGTTTAGACGTGAATTTGGTTCCTAGATTGTCATACGGTATCACTCGACTGATATGAGGATGATGCTCCAAAGCGTCTCAAAGCGGTGGTTTGAGGCCATAAAGAGAATCCTAGAGTCAGGGTTTGCTACACAGCCAGATGTTCTGTTTGCGCTCGGAAGTTATGACACCCCCTGTCCAAAGCTCACACAAGACAACTTTTCACCAAGTAAGAAGCCCGCAAATCCCACCAAAGATTTCTCACACAAAGCCGACATGGTCAAATTTTATCACCAAGTTAGGTACCCTTACAAAAACCCCCCAAAGCTGTATGCTCTTTTTTCACAAAACCGACATAATCAAATTTATGGCATATTTTCACCAAGTTGAATACCCTCGCAAAAGCCGCAAAAGCCGATGGTCTTTTCACACATCCCAAGTCGCAGCCCGGTCGAAACACCACCCCACAAGGGAGCTATCGAGGTCCCCCTCCCATACCGGTAGTTTGATAGGACCCAATCCTCGAGTATCCCATCGATCATGATACTTGATGTTAACTTTGCGATGGTAATGCCAAAATACTTGGCCGAGCGGCCGTCACACTGTTTCTGCCCTGGTGCCTTTCAGATCGAGTGCCGTCTATAGAAGCTCAAGGGGAAAGATGCGGGTTTTTGTGCGAGAAGGATTAGCGTTTTCCTAACACGGTCTAAGTACAGCCCTCAGAGGTACTGGATTTCATCCACTCGAGTATCATACAAGTACTGGTGTTCGCAATTCCGTCAGCCCGTCAAACCAAACCCATCCCGCGATGATAGAGATAGTGGATTCCACGAGATTTTACAGTACGCAAGCAAAATCAACACTCCCTACTGTATACTGTGCCCAGACTCCTCGGTCAGGTTTACGGGGTTTCCCCCAGGCATTTTTCTCTCTCCCTTAAAGGCGCATACGCCGCGGGATCCATATTAGGGAATCCCATTCACCACGAGAAACATATCAAAATCTCGGCTGTTTGTGTACTGTACAGGTTTTGGTGGAGTGTTAACACCGATGATTATGATAGAAACTGTGCTTCGCACCCATGAGTTCCCCATAGTCAATGACAAGAAACCAGCGATCAGAGCCACAAATCAATAAAAATGAAAGAAGGATAAAGCCAATGCAATCATCATTTTTCCTCTGCAAAGTCAACCGTCTATGTAAGGGCAAAACGCCTCTTTATCCATTGCCCCTGTTACACTGGTCCAAAGTAAAGAGAACTCTCACGGATTGGTTACATATTCTATCAAGGATAAAAATACCCCTCTTACTCTTTAGACCCTACTGGAGCCCCTCAAGTCTTCACAGTAGAACTGCGGCCCTTATCGCCGTACTGGATACGATATTCAAGCCTGTGGAGCCATTCCCTCATCGGCTTTTCATTTCCATCAAGCGCATTCGCATCCACAATGTGGTGTCATCTTATTAGGATCAATGGCTTAGCATCGTTTACTTCTCTTCCAGCGTACCGGAGATTAGGGGTAAGTCTGGCAAGGTCGTTCTGATTGGCTCCTTGGCAAATCAGCCAATCATGGGGTTGAGTATGGCGTACCAGTGTTTCATTGTGTCAAGAGTTCACCAGACTTTTTTCCACCCCCGAAAGTCGAGCCACGATTGGTTATCCCAACGGTCACACATACTTAATTATTTACCTATACGAAGCAAAGTTGACCGTACTTATGCTCATCCCCTAGTACTATCATCAATGCCACTGATCAGCAAAAAGGGAAGAAGCGGAAAAAACAATTGGGGAAATCAAAAGGGAAAGAAAAGCAAACTATAAGCAACAGACCGAAGCGCAATGACAGTGTATATAGGTGAAACCATCGGCACTAGGAATAAACTCCGCTGGGACCTACCCCCGGCCCGTATCCCATCCCGATCAGGAGAATCAGGCAGGAGCATACCCAGCACCAGTAATGTGCCGTGCTAGGATTTGACGCAACTGTCCAACCTCTAGTGGAAGAGCTGTCGCAGGGTTGTGAGCAGCTGGGCAGGGTCCACCAAACAGTTCCTCCATTGTAATAGTGGGATCTGGTAATAGGGGGTTCGGAATTGGAAACACGCTCTGATCAATATCAGCAAAAAGATAAGTTAAGGCTCAGGGACAGTAGAAAGCAGAAAATATACCATGTGTGTTACAGTAAACGCAGCGCCAGGGGGGTGGGCATGCGAGATATCCAGAGTTGCACGCACCTGGCTCTGCACATTCGGCTTATATGCCTTCACCAAGATGACTACACGAACACGTCCCCCTGATCCCTCGTGCCAGACACGGCGGTCATCAACTAGCTCCGGCCTTGAACTAGTCCAGCCCGACTCTAAAACGACGGAGGGAAAGTCCCTACGCAACCCATTAGGGCCAACTGGAACAAAAGAAAAATATGGTTCTTTCACACTAGCGGCAAACGGTCCAACAAAATTGTCAACTCCTGTAATACTTGTCCCAGGCAAGAAGAATTTGAAAATACGAGTTGTGACTTTGTCTGTACATCCATACATGCTCAGACAGAGTTACAACTCGTATATTCAAATATTTCCTGCCTCGGTCAAGTAACTTGTTAGTACCACTATTCCAAGAATAAATCGGGCATGCCTACGTGGAGAGGGCAGCATGTCCATAGCTTCATCAGCATCATCATTGATGAGCCCGCTAGTTCCCCATCGCCGGTACTGCCTTCCTAACCAGCCGCCCGCTGCCTCATGTAGATAGCTGGGCATTACCAGACGTAGGTAGTGGTCCGGTGCCGAAAAGTGAACCCTAAGTTGAATTAGTAAGAGGCGATTGTTTGTTCTGAGGGGTATTACCGAAAACTGCGTTCCTCAAAGTGATTTTTTGGGTCAAACAGGCTCTCAAGCAGTAAAGTAGAGTCCTTAGAAGAAAGGTCGGCAAATTCAAGAACCTCCGGTTTACCGACTCAATTGCCTTGACAATGGTAGGAAATATTGTTGACGCCATCACTGCAGTCAGATGAGATGTATCAGATGAGAAGGGGTGAGGTAGAGTTGGGAAGTGATGGAAAGGTTTGTTCGAGGATGAGGAGTAACTTCAAGCTGTTGCTTGTGTACCGGGAAAACCTCATTGAAACCTAGTTAAATCTACTATCTGAGATTGGGCACTTGGCTCGCTCGCACCGGGGTATGAACAAGAATCGGAATACCAAACCACAATAGGCTTAGCAGGGTAGGTTAACCGAGTTGCAAATACCTGTTGATGAGGTCTACAAGTACCAGTTTTGGGTGGCCTGAGCTATTGCATTGGGGAAACACTATCCCTTTTCTAGGTGTTTTGTTTTGGATCGTGAAATGTTGTGTCAGGATCCCTGGTCGCGGATTCAATGGGTTTTTTTACGGTGAACTGTATCTCCGCTCCAAGATTCAATATTGCCGGAGGCAAACGACTGGCAAGTCATTGTGCAATGGACCTTGGATTTTGTTGTGTTTTTTCGTTGATCTGCTCCAGAAACGGCCCACACTCGAGCTCCACTATGTCTCTGCAGGTATGATATATTTAGTCCAAGATAAAAATTTACATCCCTTGAGTAGCTTAACAAGATGTGCAGTCCTGGTTCCGTCTGAGAGGGTAAGTGTTAGGGCCTCGATGGAAAGTTTGCACGCGAGGGCTCATGGTGTCTTACTCAAGAGGGTCAAACAAAAAATCCCAAAACGCTCCAAAGAGGCACCCAAGATGATTACCCGGGACACCAGTTTCGGATCGCCGTCTCAAAATATCACTCGGTAGCCCGGGATTCGAGGAGTTTGTTAATTAAATTATGATACAAGGGACTTAAAATGACACTCAACCTGGGCAATCATCGCGTTTATCACCTTTGTTTATTTTCGCGATATCAAGGAATATATGTAGGAATAGTCGCTTGTATCTATATTAGTTTAATATCATCTGCCCATCACATCCCTACCCTGAGGTACTTGACCTCTCATCCAGCTTTAGATCCATCCCCTAGAACCTCCACTTCAAGCCTTAGAATGTAGCATGATAGGCGTTCAATCTCTTGTCCATCCTCTGCAACCCCAAAATCAAGCATCATGGCAAACAATTTTACCAGCAAGATGGCTGAAGGGTTGTTTCCTAGGGCACTTTTTTTTTTTTTTTTTTTT
>QFET01008023.1:0-20528 GCA_003316355.1 Tuber calosporum | reverse complement strand
TTTTTTTTTTTTTTTTTTTTAAATAATGTCTACTATGATACATCTACTCCCCGGCCCTCCCTTGCGAGAGCTGGCAGAGACCGGCAATTTAAGCGTTGGGGCACTAGTACCGGCCGATGGTGTTGGAGAATTCTGGGGCCAGGGGATGGGTACTTTTTGCTTTATGTGGTTTAGAAGGGTGATTGATGGAGGGGGTTTGGTTTGGTTTGGTTAGGGGACGTAAGATTGTAGGTGTGAGAGTGGGTGCTGTATCTGGGCTGTGAAAAGTGAGTTTTTTTGTTAGCACTGCCTATCAGACTAAATACATTCTTTCTGCTGTATGATACTTGCCCGGAGAATGACCGGTTATTTGACCGGCGCGTGTTAGTGTCTTGTCTCAAAGCTATGATTTGCGCGCGGTCGCTGGGGAAAAGCCTTGGCGAAATGAGGTTTCACTTTGATAGAGATTGGCAGTGCTATTACAGTAGGGGGCATACAGCCTGATTGGTGGACTGTGATATACCTGCTATTCTGGCTAATCTGTTACTTCCGCGGAGGGGTTAGTTGTTAGCTGATAAAATGCATTCACACTTAGAAACCCGAGGTTTCGACACTGGCAATAAGAGGGTATATGACCTCTCTAACTTAATATCATAGATTAGACTCTCAATCGTTAAACTCTGGTTCCGGAAACCCTACGTCCTCTATAGGGTCTCGTCAACTCTTAGATGGCCTAGATTGATCTGGATAGTATAATACTCTGTCTGGAAAAATGTCATATGTTCACATAGTATCACTCGAATGGCCTTACGATAGCTCCTGAGAGATGCTTGAACTACACGTAGTATGAGCACAGGGGCAGTGAGCGAGCTTTGATGCCAATTAAGTGCAGAAGACTGACTTAGGCTCTGGTTTTGAATTTTTTTTCAAAACAATGAAACTTCTAACCACCCAGAACATCGAAAACGAGAGAAGCGAAGATAAAAGGGAAAATTTGAAAATAAAATTTACGAGATCTCTTCCTCGTGCTCAGAGATGACCTCCTCGATGATCTCCTCGACGACCTTGTCTTCCTCTTCACCGGCAGCTTCTCTGAGAGCCTCCTCTGGGTCCTCGGGAAGGCCGAGGTCGGCACGCTCCCATCTGACCTCCTTCTCAATTCTTGCTCTCCAGGCGCGCCATTCGTCGAGTTGCCTCTTACGAGCTTCGACAACTTCCTTGTTTGCAACCTCGGCTTCGAATTGGTCCTCTTCGTCGAATTGTTTGCTGTACTCACGGAGGTTCTTGCGGATTTGCTTCTGCTCTTCCTTGGAGAGCATGGTGGGTGGGCGGGGACGCCATTGGAACTGCTTGAATTTATCGATGTGCTCCTCACGAAGAAGAGAACCCTTGAAGTCCCAGAAGTGGTAGCCATTCTCCATCTGATATCGTTAGTAAAGGGGGATTAAGGAAGGCATAGGTGACTGAAATACCGCATGCTTCCATATACTTGCGCTGGTAGCGACGTATCGGCCGGTAGGGTCCCATTCAACATCAGTCAGACCATAGTGCTCGGATGTGCCCGTAAGCATGAGGTTGGCAGCAAGGTCCTTATTCTTACTAGCCTTATCTTGCTTCTGCTTCTCACCCTCAAAGTCGAAATCCCAGAACTCGAGATCAAAACTCTGCTGAGCGTGAACTGTCGCAATGAGGGTGAAGCGGCCCTTTGGTGACCAGTAAATGGCGTTTGAGTTTTTCTTTTCTACTGTCTTGATCAAACAAAACTCGCCAACACCATTCTTGAGCTTCTCCGGTGCATAGAAGTGGACCGAGGTCTTAGGTGCAACTTGAGCTCCCTGGATAGCTTCGTCGACGGTAATGAAAACAAACCTATCGCCCTTAGGCTCCCAGGCGAAGTTGATGACAACTTGCTTTAATTCGACAATCTCAACGGGAATGTTCTTTTCTTTGACACGGAAGAACTCCAGGGAGGTGTACATGGATTTCTTGGTCTTTGTGTGTCGGTCAACCTTGACGCAGAGGTACTTTCCCTCTGATTGCCAATGAAGCTTGCAGTCTGACACATTGACAAGATTTCGTGTTCGGATGATTTCCTTTGAGGGGATGCTCATCAAACCCACACGTGCGGTTTGATTGTTCATCTCGGGAGTCCAGTAGCAAAGCAGCTGCTCTAGTTCCTTCCTGCCCTTCTCTGCAGTTGGAATAGATGGTGACCACTCGAAATCGACAACACCTTCGATCTTGATAGCCTTCTTTCCAAGCAAAAGCATGCTCGGGGTTTCGAAAATCTGGATAGACTGTTCGGGCACAACACGAGCAACGTACTTGTCGTCTGAGGACCACTTAAACACCGGCCACGAAACCTTCTTACGGGATTTCTCAAACAATTCGGCATCACGGTCGCCAGTAACCTCAACTGAGGTGAAGGATCGCAGAAGGTTACCAGTCTTGATATCCCAGATAATAAAGCTCTTTCCATCTTCGTCAGGTCCTAGGGGGAAATTTGGGGGCGGATTCTCCGGGATGGAGATGGGTTTGTTAGACCATGTAACCAGGTATTTTTCGTTTGGAGAGAAGTCTACTAAGTTGACTATTGGATGGGCGAAACGCATAATTCTCTTCCAGCTTGGGCCGCCCCATAGCTGCACACCCTGCCCGTGAACGGATGTTAAGAAAGTGCCCTGAGGCGACCATTGAACAAATGACTCTGTCCACCCTGCACGATCGATGACAGGCTCCGGCACATCCCTCTTCTTATTCCAGAAGACCCCAACGTTTTCACCACGGTACATGATAAACTGGTCACGGGAATTGATATCGCTGAGCCAGGAGCGTAGATGTTCTTGTTCGGCGAAAGGCTCAATCTCGGGTTCAACATACTCCTCCCTGATGCGTCCTTCCCGCCCGAAGTGCTCAATATCAGTGAGCTTGTTGATAGAGACGGTATGCTTTTTGTCGAGGGCCATTCCATTGAGCTGCTTGCAAGCTAACAAGGCTTGGTCGGGGGTGTCGTACTCGACGAAGGCATATCTGTTGGCATTTAATATTCAAACCGAGAGAGACAGTGAAGCATAGAAGTAGTGCTCACCCTTCAGTCATGTTTGTCTCTCCGTCAAGAGGCATAAAAACAGAGTCCTGGGTGATACGTCCAACCTCCGTTAAACGTTTGCACAAAAACTTGATCAGCTTCGGCTTGCTGTCTGCTGGAACTTTCGGGCATCCATCTACGATAACGAAGGTATCAAGCCCTTCATCAAGCTGAACTTCGTACCGCTCCCTGAGATCTATGCAAATGGGCCCCATTAGAATCTGTACAAGTCTGGGGCATTGGAATAAATGGGTGGAAGAAAATTTCTAACCAGAGAAATCAATATCTTCATCGTCATCACGTTTGTCTTCAAGATGGGGTGCCATATTTGCGGCGTGGTGTTAGGATCGGTGTATAATACCGGTAGGGGAATCTCTGTTGTCCCAATTCGAGATTTGAGGCGGGGTGGTGATGGGGTTGTTTGCTCGATAGTTCGTTCTCACCCTGTTTTTTTTTTGAACATGTATTTTTTTTTCTGTGCTCAACAAAAGGCAGTCATCCCCACAACATTTCTCTATGATGAACAACAACCAGAATTCTATCTAGATCAAACGAACTCTACAAAATTGCAACTCACGTTCTATTTTATGACGGGCTACTACTATTATCACCTGGAAAAAATGGTCTGCATAAGGTAGTTGGATGCGCTGAGGCTCAAAATTTGGGCTCACAAACCAGGGAGCAGGTATGGAGGTTGAGCCAGGATCCAATTGTTAGGAGGGTTACCCGGCTTACGAGCCCCACCATTTTTCACCACATGAGGAAGTTGAAGTTATTCTGCGGCTTGAGTGTCCGTCCGTATGATAGCATGAATTTCACTACACTCAGCCTGGCCCTAAAGTGAAAAAGAGCTCGGATGAGTATAGCACGGGTATCAGTATTGAGGCTTCAGTACACATAATAAAATTGGCAAGAATTAGGGTCCGTTCGGTTGCAACCAGATATCGTGATTTCCGAGGAGGAAATGCCATTTTTGCCAAAAATCAAATATGAAGAATGAGAAATGTGATTTTACCCTTAGAAATGGCATATGAAGAAAAGAGGTCAGAGCAGAATTGTTAAAGACGCAAGCTGGCAGAACAATGGCAAGCTGGTGGGACAATTGTAAGCCATCCGGACAATATTATCAGAAACCGTATACAAGTAAGCACTGCTGTAAGGTCTAATGAAAGGAAGATGCAAAAAACTTTCGAAAAGGCACTCTCCCACTCACCTAAAACGTGTTTGGAAAAAAGCAGTTGTATGTAGGTCAAGGGAAAAAATGATAGCTAAAGGAAAAAAATTGAAGCTTACCTCGAGGTGTGATATGATACCTCTCACTAGAGAGATCAGTGCATGATGTCATTTTTGCCGAACACCCTGCCACAGCAAAATCTCACTTGCCTCTCTTTCTCCTAAAGCAGGATTTTTCAACTGCTTAGTAAAAATGAGATCCCAAATACGAGTTGAAAACGAACGGACCCTTAGACTAAGTCTGAGTTATTACTGGGATACTGCTCTTACTGGAGGTCTGGCTCCTTGCTCGTATCTTGCATGATATCTGTAGAAGGGCCAACTCACGTATTCCACTGTATAGCGGGCTATATGCCCAAACACTAGCTAATAATACATTTCTTGACCAAAGTTCAACTTATTGCATTGCTTAACTATGGAATAGTCTACGTTTTCTGGCCCGCTGTCGGCAGTCCCACATGGGCATATGGTTGGGGTTGGGGCTCTCTGCTTAGCTTATGTAATCGAGCTGCTCAACTTCTGGGCATAATGATATTTGTGTGATATCATACGAAGGACTCTTATTTCCTCTCTGCTAACATCTCATCCTCCCTTCCTTGTACCCTACTTTGGGCAAACCGCAGAAAAATAAAAAAAGGAAAATGACTACCGCTGAATGGTTATTGGTCCGGGGTCTTGATTCGAAATACCTTTCTCCAACGGACACGGAACAAACCGATGCGGACCCAAACTTGGAATTATTGCAAGATCTCAGTGAGAGTAATTTCGAGCGCCTTTTTCCATGGAGCCTGCCTAGAGCCGCTGTTATTTCTGATCTTGCGGTTTGCGGTGACTCGGGTATTGAATACCTGCGGGGTACAAAGGACTATACTGGGTTTCTTGAAAAAATGATATCTGCTACAGTCATATCCGGCTTTGCTCTGATGTATATGGGGATAGCTGGGCTTCGCGCCTTTATTCAGTCAAATGTCACAGGACCTCCGCTCTCGTTCTCTCCCGAGAGAGTTCTTCTCCCGGAAGAGCTGGCTGAAGAACCTGAGTTTCACAAAGATCTCTCCAAGTCTATTATTGCTTCTCTGTCTGTGGATGGAGAAACTGCCTACCATCTAACCCCAAATGTGCTCCTCTTGGCATTTGCAAAGGTCGTACTGAATTCGCCAGTACTCAAGAGGGATTCTAAGCTGGAAACGCTCCCATGGTGGAGAGCTCGAGTAAATTTCCTTCACCAGAGGATTCTGACCGAAGCGACCGCAACTCTACACAACGTTATCTACGAAGATATAAAGAAACTCCTTCATCCCATATCTAGTCAAGATTCAGATCTTCGAGCGAAATTTCGGGTTGAGAAAGCGCTTATCGACGCTTATTTCAACTATGATTCAAAGGCGTTAAAAGGGTTAGAGGAGGCAGCAAGCATTACGGGATTAAAGTATGCTATCACAGGCGTGTTAGGAAAGCGAACCAAGTATCAGCAAACCGATACAAGTCAATTGGTTGTCTTAGCAAAGAGCGCAGACGGAGGGCCCAGCAAGGTTACCGCTAAGCCGGTGACCTTGGATCTAAATGACGATACAATATTAGAGGCTATTTCCTTTACACCAAAGCCAACCATAGTTCAGACAGAATCCACCTTGTCTGCGGAATTAGCTTCACTTGATCCAGGAAACCAGCCCCAGTTACAGCCACTAGACGCGGCAATCCTATTACTGATTACCGAAACTATCAAAAACACAAACCCCGCAGATGGTATCACGAGGGAAGAGATGCTACCGTATGCGGAGCGGGTTCTACAACATAGCGTCAACTGGGAGATCTATACTTTGGGCCTGCTGATACGTAGTCGCATCGAGGGGTATAAATCTCGGACAGTGGAAAGAGGGCTCCTGCAACTTCAAGCAGTCGTTGATCAAGTCATCGCAGATACCACTCGTACGGATATCTCATACGACTCGAATAATGCCGTTTCAACCTTCTTGCCAAAACCGAAAGAAGATGAGGTAGCTCCGGTAAAAGAACGCCTTCTCTACATCCATCAGCTATCGGTCCCAACCCGTTGGGAACTAGAGGCAGAGTTAGCTTCAAGGTGGATATCACTTGGTGGGATAAGAGCAGCTCTTGAGATCTACGAAAGGCTGGAGATGTGGGCAGAGGTGGCGTTATGCTGGGCGGCCACCGAGAAGGAGGACAAGGCTCGGAAGGTGATCCGGGATCAACTATTCCAGCCTCTCAAACCCGGAGGCGATAGTGGGGATAACCAGAAAGAGATTGACCCCGTGCCACCTAATGCACCTCGATTATGGTGCATTCTTGGCGATATCGATCAAGATCCCAACCACTACGAACGAGCGTGGGAAGTGAGTAAAGGCCGCTACGCAAGGGCGAAACGATCACTCGGACGCCACTATTTCTCGCAAGGAGAGTACCAGAAGTCTGCCGAAGCGTATATGGAGTCCCTCAAGCAGAATCCACTGAACGGCCCCAGTTGGTTTGCGCTAGGCTGTTGCTGGCTAGAATTGGAAAATTGGGAGGGGGCGGTCGAGACATTTTCCAGGACCGTTTCGCTCGATGAGACTGACGCCGAGGCTTGGAGCAATCTCGCAACCGCACTACTAAAGCGAAAAACTGAGCTTCCCGCTCAGAGCGAATGGAGAAATTCCGGCCTCGGCCAAGATCCGGAAGGTGAAAAAGCAAACTACGAAAATGGGGTCGAAGGCCAAATGGTTGTGGATAGAGAAAACAACAAGAGAAGCGCCCTGCGAGCTTTGAAAAAGGCAAGCAGTTTGAAGAACGACTCCTGGAGGCTCTGGGAGAACCTCCTATTGATTTCCGCCAGCGTTAGTCCACCGGCATACTCAGACGTGGTTACCGCACTACGGAGAATAATCGAGATAAGGAAGGATTCAGCAGGGGAAACAGCAATTGATGTGGACATTCTCGAAATGCTTGTGCGGCACATCATCACATCTGATCTGGAAAGTAATAATCCCACCGGTTACGACCCCAAGAAACCCGGGTTACAAAGAATGGTGGTCGACCTGATGGAGAAGAATGTTGTCCCATTAATCACTAAAGAGGGCCGCCTCTGGAAAATCTATGCCAAGTTAGCGCTTTGGAGAAAAAGGCCTAAAGACGCTCTCGATGCGGAAGAAAGGGCATGGCGAACAGCCAATAGCAGACCGAACATCACTGATGGCACGGAGAAGGAGTGGGACGAATTGGTGGATGCTACAATAGATCTCGTCGATGCGTATCAAAGCTTGGGGGAGATGGAGAGGACCGAGGGGCTAGGTGCTGGTGAGCCTGTTGCGAAAGACTGGCGGTTTAAAGCTAGGACAACGGTGAGGGGGGTTATGGGACAAGGAAGACAGAATTGGGAGGATACGAAGGGCTGGGAGAGACTGAAGGAGTCGTTAGAGAGGCTGAAAGCTTGACCTTTCGCTGTATACTAGCTACCATATCATCTTTGTTAGGTATTATGGTACTTCCGTAACCTTGTATACCTTACTGTTTATATGGGTGGTTTTGACCATCGGTAGTTCTATGAGACCTCTTTGAGTTGACATCAAAACAACAAATCCGAGAGGTGCAGGGTGGTGTATAAGTTAAACCTCTTTATGATACGGTGCTCCAGAAGGTGCCAAAAAAACCTCCTGCCGGGTGAAACTGCCATATACATCGCTGGTGTCCTGTGTTCCAACTCTTGTGACTCCGGAGACTAAGTACGTGTGCAGCTAGATCACACTCCTTCTGATACCTGTACCTTATTAGTTGAGTTATGCATTTCTAGACGGATCAGGCATCTTTTTTTCGGCTAAGTAGGTATAATCTGAGTCTTAAACTATGCTCGAGTGCGTAGTGTCTCACAAACGCGCAATCCGGAGGTTCTTCACATACGGTATGATACCGTACTCGAGCAGCTCCAACTCGTCTGATCTTGAACCTACTAGGGCAAACTTTGCCGCAATCTGGCTTATGTAATTAAGATTGGCTTGTTGCTTGTTTGATGGTTGATCCTGGCACCCAACCTTGGATGGCCGCCAAGAAGCACACGACCCTAACCCATGGAGAAACATCATCTTCAAACTTCAAACTCCAATTCTGTAGAGGCCCTCCCTCAACGCCTGGATCGCATGCGAATCACGGAATCGACGTCCGGATGTCCTACACCGAAGCATTGAAAATCTGCGGAACGCGCCCACGGCTGCGAGTCCCTATAGCTCTGGTCTCAGCGTCAAAAATTGGTCGGGAAAGACCGATCCTTAATTTTTGCCGGGCGTATGCGGTGAGCTCCAAGGGGGCGGGGAGGAAGGACGACAAGAAAGAGAAGAAAAAGAAGGATGATAAGAAAGAGAAGAAAAAGAAGGGAGGGGGTGAATTTATTCAACATGACTTGAAGGATGCGCTGCAATTCAGTCTCACAGAGGCCATGCGGTACATTCGAGCGATGGAAGTTGGATGGAACCCTGTCAGCGCCAAGTACGATCTCGCCGTCCGACTTAAAACACCAAAGACGTCCCCGATTATCCGGAACAGGATACGACTGCCCACGCCTGTGAAGACTGATAAGAGGGTTTGCGTGATTGCAGAGGGAGAGCAAGCTGAGGCAGCACGGCAGGCTGGCGCTGCTATCGTTGGAACGGATGAAGTCTTTGAGCAGGTTGGCCGAGATGTTTCTCTCTTGTCTTAGCTTGGCCGTTCCGGGTTTTCGTACTGACATTCGATCTACAGATTCGAAAAGGGAACTTGGATTTTGAACTCTGCATTGCCCACGAGGATTCCTTCAAGGCTCTCGTGGATACGAAGCTAGCGAAAGTGCTCGGTCCTAGAGGTCTCATGCCGTCCCGCAAGCATGGTACAGTTGTTAAGAATACTAGCGCGGCCATTAGAGATCTCGTTGGGAAAACCTATTACAAGGAGAGGATGGGCGTGGTTCGACTGGCGATTGGCCAGCTTAGGTTTACGGAGGCACAACTTGCCGAGAACATCAAGACTTTCATAAGTTATCTAAGGAAGGATATTGCGGAGTTGGATAATGTCACGAAATCCATCCATGAAGTAGTTTTGAGCTCGACACACTCCAGCGGGTTTACCCTGAATGGCCAGATCGAGCCAGGGGCGGCGAGCGGGGGCCAGAAAAGCAAGCCATAAACTGTCTCTCGACCAGAAAATAGGAAAGAAAAAAAATCCATTTTTTCCCTCTCCCTGATCAGACAAGTGCCCCACTGTTCGGTCGGTTGTAATCGTAAAAGCTTCGATGTGAAGTCTAATGTAGAATACAGTTTATGTATGGCTGAGGATATGTTAGAAAGGTGGACAATCCATTTTTTAGAAAGCATTTTTTTTATCAGAATTTTATTGTCCACTTCCTGCGCAAAGAGCCCCGGAAATTCAGGGGGTAGAAGCACGCTCGAGCGCCGAAGAGTACCCGAGTACTTGTACGGTACATATCACCTGCCTTTGCAAAAATTGCCGCTTGATTCGTTACTCCAACAACATGGTGGGGCGGCGATTGATACTGTATCATCCTCCACACCAGCCAGCTCCTTTTTTAGTCAACTCAAACTGACGCCATGGAGGAAAAAAGATAGCAGCTGCTCGAAGAGGAAGCACTTGAAGCAGGGGGGGGGATCACAATTGCCACACGTGGTCAGTTGGAATACGAACCCCAAGAGAACAATTGCCTTCAATAGAATACCAAGCCAAATGCCCAGGAATGCCTAGAAATACCCATGAATGCCCAGAAGCGCCGAAAGGAGTGCCCAGGAATTCCGTTGAACAAGGAAGTTCTAGGCGTCATGTGATCCCCGATCCTACCGGAAACGGCTTGGATGTTGATTTAGGCTTCTGGAGGGTCAGAAGGAAGCTGTCACGCCTGTCAAATACTTTGCCGGGGTCGGGAGGCTTTCCTTTATTTTTCTCTGCATATCCTTCCTCCTTGCTTCCCTCCTGGTTATCATGGTCCGGGATCCGGAGAAATTAGGGTTATCAGTCGAGATCGGGACTATAGGTGTAGCACTCATGCTGAGATCTTGCTTCAAGGGCGATGCGTAGAAAGGCAATGATAGGAGAGGGAGAAAGACTACCGTATGGTGTCGTGATGCAATTTAATCTTAAAAAAAGCTCCCTAAGTTTTACACGTTACTATAACATATATTATAACATTGCACCCCACGGCAAAGAGGCGCTATTTCGTTAACTTCGCGCGAACCTGTTGGCGAGGCAGGCTTTGACTACGGTACCCTATTAAATTCAATACAGCACCCCCATGATACCCCTACACTCTCTACCACTACCCCCCCCAAGAACTCTCGGCCAAGATAGAACCCAAGACTATTACAAGGGAAAAATTGAACACCATTATCTACCTATCATACCTCCCCTCCAGAAGCAATTGCCAAAGAGTAAACATGCATTACATATACAGCCTTGCCTTTTCGTGGGAGCTTGCATCATATCTCTTGGAAGTTTGGCTTGGGAGATCTTGGGATTCTTGGAAGTGCTTCTGGATTGGTAGGATATTTCTGGAGGGGGGGTGTCCTTAGACCTATGGGCAATTGGTATAGTCCGACATTCTGAAGGTTTCATCGATTTTTACTTTTTATAGGTGTGAGTCTTAGCTGCTATATTTTGTCCCTCCATGGCGTCAGTTTGAGTTGACTAAAGGGACTTCCCTAGCGGGAAACTTGGGGGCTTTGAGCTTGTATGATACCATGGGGGGGCTCCTTCGGAGGAGGTTCCGGGCGGCGGGTGGAAGGTAATTCGGGCCTGGGTATTCTAGATCTTTTCATGTATAAATACGCTTCCTCCCTCCCTCCCGCCTTTATCTTCTTTCCCCTCTTTCCTCTACTATCTCTACAAACCTTGTAGACTACCAGCTATGGCTCCAAAGCAATCCGGCCCTCAGAAGCCCCCCTTCTCCCGGCCACCTTACCAGCTCTCTGCTGACGAGGTCGCCCAAGTGCTGGGAACAAACCTTGAAACAGGACTTTCCCCCACCCAGGCCAAACAGAGCCTCGACCAATATGGCGAGAATAAGCTTGAAAGCGGCGAGGGAGTTCCGGTATGGAAAGTATTGATCAAACAGATCAGCAATGCCATGTGAGTGTCTTGTGTTTTGGTGTTTGTCTATAGCTTAATTTGAGTTTGACTGCTGACATGTCTTAGGATTCTGTATGTCTTAAACAGACCTCCTTTCATACCAATGTTTGGGTGTACTGACAAATTATTAGAGTACTTATCATTGCTATGGCTCTGTCTTATGGAGTCCAAGATTGGATTGAGGGTGGTGTCATTACTGCCGTCATTTTTCTGAATGTGACCATCGGCTTTTTCCAGGAATACCGAGCGTAGTTGCCCCCTTTCTCACTATGGCTGACTTGTAGAGCTGACATTCAATTGGGCCTGTTTAGTGAGAAAACCATGGATTCCCTACGAAGCCTTTCCAGCCCCACTGCTGCTGTTTTACGAGATGGAAATCTTGACCATGTTGCTAGCATTACGGTCGTGCCTGGTGACATTGTTGAGCTTAAGGCTGGTGACGTTGTCCCCGCCGATTTGAGACTTTTCGAAGCGATGAATTTTGAGACGGACGAAGCCTTACTCACAGGAGAATCTCTTCCTGTCTTTAAGGAACCTCAACCCTTGATTGAAGGCGAAGTCAGTGTTGGTGATCGAACAAACATGGCTTTCTCTTCGTCTACTGTTGCGAAAGGTCGTGCTCGTGGTATCGTGATTGGTACTGGAATGGCTACTGAAATTGGTGTTATTGCCGAAACTTTGAAGGGCAAGACCAAGAAGCCAAGCAGGTCAATGTCTCGGAAGAAGCACGGAAACTTCCAACCTGTGAGGGGGGCAACCCTCAAGACTTGGGATGCAATTGGAAAGTTGCTTGGACTTACCGTTGGAACTCCCCTCCAGAAGAAGCTTGCGAAATTGGCGTACTACCTCTTGCTTTGTGCTGTTGTTCTGGCCATTATTGTATTTGCTGCGAACAAATTTAGGATTCCTCATGAGGTCGTCATTTATGCGATCTCGCTTGGTATAGTTTTCCATTTGCCCCACCTTGTGATGCTCAGATCCTAATATGACTTTTAGGTATTGCTATCATTCCCGAATCATTGATTGCTGTCTTGACGATCACAATGGCTGTTGGCATGAAGACTATGGTTAAACGCAAGGTTATCGTGCGCAAACTTGATGCACTTGAGGCATTAGGAGGTGTGAGTAATATTTGCTCCGACAAGACTGGAACTCTCACCCAAGGAAAAATGGTTACCCGCAAAGCTTGGATTCCAGGTGTCGGCATTTACACTGTCGATCGAACCGAGGAAGCTGCCAACCCAACTTCAGGTGTCATCCACTTCGGGGAAGCACCGGCACCCACATCTGAGCCCATTGACGCCAACAAGACCTTCGAATGCCAACAGGAAGCCCGCGATCAATCTCGTTCAGCATTGGCACTCAAATTTGTAGATGGAACCGGACTGAGGGGGCGCAAGAGAATTGATCCCGGTGACACTGCGAATGAAAATGATTCCGAGCACAATGCTCCCTCAGAGATTGTTCCGGAATTGGAAGCGTTCCTTCAATCATCGGCTCTCTGCAATTTAGCAACTGTTAGGTTTGATAATTCTAAGAAGCGATGGCAAGCTACTGGCGATCCAACCGAGGTAGGGTTTTTCGTAGTCTTTTTGCATGGATTTTCGTTGACAATTATTTAGATTGCACTTCAAGTCTTTTGTCATCGGTTCGAATACGGAAAGAAGAAACTTTTTGCAGACGGCTGGAAGGCACTTCAGGAATACCCATTCGATAGTGACATTAAGAGAATGTCCGTTGTATTTCAGGAACCCAATAACGGACGATACTTTGTCTTCGCAAAAGGTGCTGTTGAGAGGATCATTGACCTTTGCGCAAATGTTGGATTTGGAGATAAGCAGGTGTCAATGACCGGAGAAATGAAACAAGAGATTACTAGGCAGATGGCTATCCTCGCCAGCCAGGGTTTGGTAGGTTCTATAATGGAAGTTGGAGAAAATGGCAGCTAATCGTGGGGTTCAGCGTGTCCTTGCTATCGCTCGTCGCACTATCGATATTCCACCGGCGGACTGGAACGAATTCCCTCGTGACGAAGTTGAGAAAAACCTCACGTTGGTGGGTCTTGCTGGACTGTACGACCCACCACGACTTGAAACCAAGGATGCCGTCAGAAAATGTACAAATGCCGGTATACAGGTTCATATGTTGACTGGAGACCATCCAAGTACCGCCCGAGTCATTGCCCGTGAAGTTGGGATCATCCCCGCAGATTTCGGAACACTTCCTGCAGATGTTGCACAGAGTATGGTAAAGACAGCAGCAGAATTTGATGCCTTGACTGATGGGGAGATTGATCAACTCCCGGCCCTACCATTCGTTATCGCACGATGCGCACCAAATACCAAGGTTCGGATGATTGATGCCCTTCACCGACGAGGCCGATATGCAGCAATGACGGGAGATGGTGTCAACGATTCCCCAAGTCTTAAGAGAGCTGATGTTGGAATTGCCATGGGTCTTGCAGGCTCAGATGTTGCAAAATCGGCTTCAGATATTGTGCTTACCGATGACAACTTTGAGAGTATCGTGAACGCTGTCGAAGAAGGTAGAAGGATGTTTGACAACATTCAAAAGTTTATCCTCCATCTCTTAGTTTCTAATGTTGGAGAAGTTATGCTTTTGGTCATTGGTCTTGCGTTTAGAGATCGAGATAACTTCTCAGTTTTCCCACTCGCACCTTTGGAAATCCTCTGGATCAACATGCTCACGAGTTCCTTCCCTGCTTTCGGATTGGGTTTGGAAAAAGCTACTTCAGATATCATGAGGCGCCCTCCCCACGATACCAGAGTCGGTGTTTTCACCAAGCAGATTCTGGTGGATATGGTTGTATATGGCACTATCATGGGAGCTTGCTCGCTCTGTACTTTTGTCATTATTGTCTATGGAGTCGGGGACGGAAATCTTGGTGTGAACTGCAACTCCAGATACTCTTCCGAGTGTGATCTTGTTTTCAAGGCTAGAGCTGCTGTCTTTGCGCAGTTGACATGGCTAATCTTGATCTCAGCTTGGGAGTTCAAGAGCATCCGGCGAAGCATGTTTAGATTCGATCCCTACCAGACTGAGCACAGGTTCCCATTCTTCAGAGATGTGAGTACCCCCCAAAGTCCCTTACCCCTTGGCTGCGCTGACTCGTAATAGGTTTACCAAAACAAGTTCTTGTTCTATGCTGTTGTCATCGGCGCAGTCTCAGTTTTCCCCGTTGTCTATATCCCTGGTCTCAACACCGGTGTCTTCAAGCACAAAGGTATTACTTGGGAATGGGCACTCTCCTTTGGCGCTATACCCGTCTTCGTCTGCGGGGTCGAGGCATGGAAGTTCATCAAGCGAAAGTACGGATTGTTCAATAACCGCGAGTCCGACAGAGTCAAGAAGGACGCTTCATTGAGTCTCCGACAAGGATTCTTCACCTTGGCAAAGACTATGACTCGAACCAGTTCTTTGGGTATATCTCGAAGCACTAGTATGGAGAAGCGGTCACTGGTTAAAGGCGACGTAGTGGTTTGAAAAATTGTCCTTTTGAAGAGCTATTACTATGATTTATGAAGCTTTTTCTTTGCGGTAAGCGATTTTTCAGTACACCATTTTATCGCATGAGTTCATCTATTGGGGGTGGCTTGCGCTTGCTTGGGTTCTTTTGGCTTTATGGTTTGCGCTTCCCTTCTATAATTTATCGCCCCTTCGCTAGTGGTCGGGGGGGAAGAATGACGGCTAGTATGTAATATCTGGTGATAGCGCTCTTAGACCTGAGGGCTTAATGTATGATACCGATTATTTTCATGCCGCAATCGCGTTTTGTGTTATACCTCAAGCGTAATGCAGTTTGATGATTTCATCTGTGGAAGCGAGCGGATGAGAAGTATGATACCGTGAAGTATCTGATTGGCAGATGTCATCATGTGATCACCATTACCTCCATTTAGCGGACTAGCAGCATCACTAACGATCACTCGTGAGTGAACAAACAAACCCACCTCCTAATGATCAAGAGGTAAAGGCATAAATCAGCTCCCCATCCTAGCCGCCAACTCCTCCCTAATCAATCCAATCTCTCTGCACTTCCTCTGCCTCTCAACCCCATCCACTAGAGACAAAAACTCGGTATAGAAAGCCTCTAGGCTCCCGTGTCCTCCCAGCCGCCCACCAGCGGTCGCCCCAAGGTTTGCGGGGTAGACAAAGTACCCGCGGTGCTGTAGCATGGGAAAATTAAACTTAACCCCAGTTCTCCTACCGCAAAAAACAGTATTCTCGATAAAGAACGGCGGTACGTAGACCAATTCCCATGTCTCTACCCCCCGATCATCATTAGCACAAATCCCCCGAAGCACAAGCCGTCGGGGGGGGGGGCATACGGCTATCCCCGAAAATCTCCCTGCAAAGCCCCTTCAGGAACTCCACGACGCGCAGCGCAAGCTTCAACCCGTCCCACACGATCTGCGAGAGCGCGACCGCTTCCTCTTCCATGCGCAAGCCCGCCAGCATCTTGTCGCCGATGGCGTTGACACTCTGGACCCATCGCGTCTCCATCTCCTGCAGGTCTCGCGTCATGTGCTTTTGCAGGCGCCGGTGTAGGTCTCTGTGTGTACTTATCGCGCTGAGGTAGTTTGACGAGATGGAGATTTTTGCAGGATCCGTCATTTCGGTTCTTGGCTTTGGCCAGTTGAGCGAGCAGGCAGGGTGGGAGGCAGGTGCGGGGGGGTTTATATATATCTATGGGTTTCCCCATCCCCAGACGCGGGGAGACATGTGCGATTTTCAGGACCTGTATTTCCCCCCCCCAAGGGTGGCATGATGTAACCCAAATAGTGGTCTACTGGACCGGGTGCCTTATCGCGTGACCCACCGCGATCCAACATCCAATTCCTACAGTACAGTATTATACTCGCATGTGCGAGTATAGAAATATGATAGCAAAAGGTCAGATACAAGTGCGGGCACCCGGGCACAAATATTTCCCTCGCCCTTCAAAACAACGCCTTCTACACTACCGGTGCTGTACTTGTACTCGTATCTTAGAGTTCGCAAAGTTACACCCAACAGGATTCGTGCAAACACCGTAATATCATAGGTTACGTCATACCTGGTCATCCCTCACTCCGTAACCTAACGCGATCTTGAATCAGGCACGTGACAATTGGTTAGTGCCATGTTTAGTTCCCCCGAGGAAACCGCAGGAAGAGCAGAAGCTCAAGTTAAGTTTTTAGCGCGTAGACGTGCGCTTATAGTAGCCGAATCAAATCCATAGTGTATGTAAAGTGCAGGGACAAACCTTTTCATCCGATACCCTTTTCGCACCAAAAATAGACTATTTCAAGTGGACAATTCTCAACGCTGCATATATGATAACACCTCAAATTGTTTTCACAAGCTAGGGGATGACTTATCCATTCCCACCTGTACATGTACAAGTGTAAGGGATCAAAACTGTCTTCATTGCACATGATTGCATCGACCGATATAAAAGTGACCTCAAATTTTGTATGGGTCTCCATAGAAAAAGGTACATGGCAACCGATACCAGATGTTTAGGCAACCCTTTCCTCCAGAGATTTATAATATTCAAGGGTTCTGTAATGTTCTTCATGTTTTCTGCAGGTTTGTCAATGCGTGGACAAATATCCACTGAGTCTCGTAAACATTGGGCAAGGAGAGAGAGAGGGTGGTGAAGGTGAGCACTTTTGGTGTAAAAGGGACATCGGACGAGAAGATTTGTCCTAGCACTGTATCGTACAAGTACGAGCACATTCGGGCTCGATCGGGAGAGGCGGCTGAAGGGTGGAGAAAAGGGCGAGAATGCTGGGTGTCGACGGCAGTAAGAAGCCGTAGGCCGGGCAACATAAAAAAAATAATTGTGGGGTTCCCAGGATTTCAACCGACCCTTGGTGAACCGATTCTGCTATAATAATCCCCTAAAGGATCTTTGGAAAAATATCCAAGTGTCTGAAATACACAGTGCTCGAGTAGTCAAGAATGCGATTGGGAATCCTGGCCAACAATACAAGCGGTATGAGGGGTGGCGATCCGGGAGAAGTACTTGTGGTGCGAGTATTTTACTCATCGCGTTGGCGCACGGACTCGGGGGGGGTAGGATGTTTCCTCATATTTTATTGGTCTGGTGCACCGGTTTTCCGTGGTGTATGCGAGAGGGCCTTTAAGAGTTTTGGGTCTTCAAAGTTTGTATGAATGGCCCATGTGGAAAGGAAACTTGGACTATCGTACGGCAAGAACTCGGATGATTGGACGTATGTGCCAGGTAGTGCCAAATTTCCTCATCGGGAAAAGCGGAGGGTGGGGCACCGGAAAAGCCTCCTCTCTGACAGAGGTAAAAAAAGAAAAAGAAAAAATAGCGTGGTACCTTACTAGAAGGGGCAACTACGACGTCCTATAAATCTTCCAGTCAAGAAACAGTTCATGAAGAGGCTTTAATGCACGGTGAGGTTTAAGGATCCCCACATTAGGGTCGCTAGAAGCACGTAAGTTTGGTTACTGTCTACCTGGTATGCTGAAGACCGTTGGGGGTTACGCGTTACATTCGTTGACTCACTTTTTTCCTTCCCTCTCGAATCACATGATTTCTAACCAGACCCCTTTGCAACGTATCATAGTAAAAAAATAAAAAGGACCCTGACGCAGATCTCAAGCCTCCCGTCACTAGTACACTCGATACCTGGGTGCGGCGGGGGAGATAGTGTCATGATGTTGAATATAGGGGTACTCAACAAACCTATAATTCCATTCGGGGCTCAACTACCTTTACGATTACAGGGAAACACAATGAATGGGGTTTCCGAGACCAAGCTAGGAGGGGGAGCAGGGGCGGTTGTGGAAACGGTGGAAGACATGGAATTTCAAAGTCTGTAGGATATCAAAACATCAAATCGACGCAGTGAGGTCGACTGGGAAAGTGGAGAACGTGGGGACCGCAAAGGCGCTCGGAAACGCTGAGGGAGGTCGAGTGCTGGAGGGAAAACATAGGAGAGAGGGGGAGGGGGGATCCGTCTGAGATAGTCCGGTTTGTATAACGCATGGGACCGTGGTAGGTTTCTATTGGGGGAGTAGGGCCAAGGGAAACGTTCTCGAGTTTGCTATAGCTCTTCTCACCTTTTCCTGATGCACAAACTCTGCATCTGTGCATAGGCGGCGGGTAATCAGTGTTGGTGCATCCTATATTGCAAATATTAGCCACACGGTGACTTTTTCTAATGACGTAGCGCTTTATCATAACGATGCCAGAGCTTACGTGGCTCCAATGCTCTTCTACTCCTAGTAGAAATAGTAGGCCCAACAGATGGTGCATATTCCCCGACGCAAGGGGGCAACATAAATCGGACTCCCCGAATCGGAGCCCCCTCTTCATTGGTCTTGTGTGTTCCTCCCAGCGCTCAATCTCCCTCTAAGTTTCCACGTGTCTCTGCAGTCCTCAATTTCTTAACTTCCCCCCATTTCTCTCCGTACCTCGATTAGCCGTTTCGACACCCCAGAAAACCCGGATTCCACCTCCAACCACTTTCACAAGCACCCCTGTTCCTTGTCTAAACTTGCGCTTGAAGGCGTTGCTTGTAGTGTTTTCGTCTGCTGACACAGGTGGTTGAGTTTTTGGGGGAACACTTGGTGTATGGAGTACACCAGAGCCGAATTCCGTGGTGTCTCTCCTCCGTCTCGGCCAGGTATACAGTGGGCAGAGGCGGGAGCCTTAAGATCTTCACTAGAGTCCGATATTTGTTCTTGTAGATATGGTGGAGCTAGGCTATTTTTTATTGGAGCTAAGATACAAGGTTAATTAAACTGTTCATAATATATATATATATATTGCTATAATATAGCAGGTATAAACAAAACCTTGGGAGAGAAAATACTTTAGACCGCCCCCCCTCTAGTCTTCTTCCTCGAGGCTGTTTCCGCCAGAATCATGCTGCAGTTGACCAAGTAACCTGGCTATTTAATGACCCTCGAGTAGGAATTGCTGCTCGACTATTTGGTAAAGGAGTCAAGTTGGAGTCTTGCACATCGAAAAAAAATAGCAAGCGACTATATGGCATCACCCCAACTGCATACGGTATCTCGGGTAGACTGCAAACAGACTTATGTGCTTCTAGCGGCTCTGGCCGGGGATTCCCTAGCTTCGCCATGTAGTAAAGAAGTAGTTTGAACTAGTGGTTGAGTAGAAGCTTTGTATGCAGTGGAGAAAAAAGGGGGGGGGTTGAGGATGTGGTGGTTGAGTGAGGGAGGTATGGGAAAGGGAGGCGAGATAAAGAATAATTGATGGAATTGTTTTGGCTTGAACTCGCAAGGTTGCACACGTAAGCTAGCATTTGTAACGGCGGCTGTCGGAGGGGCAACACAATACCTGCTCATTACCGGTCTCTTCCTCAAACCCTTCTGGACAATAGCTTTCTCTTTCCTTCCTTCTTTTGTTGATTCCAATGATTTGTCTGTAACATACTGCGCTGTACCCAGTGAGGTCACATCTTGTCACTAGGCCCTTGTTTCACACTGACTGACATTTAAACCTCCAGATCCCAACACCAAGAAAACGCTTTGAAAACTGTGCAAACTAGAAACAATCATACTGGCAGGGCGCCCTTCATCCTTGGTAACCTAGGGCTACGAGCACGTAGCTTCTGATTAAATAAACCTCCGAACCCTGTTTGCTTGTTTTGCCGGCTAATCACGAAGTTTGCATTGGAGTAGAGTTGAGGTCGACTTCCACGGGCTTTTGATGGCTCCTCTCACTTTTGACTAAGGAAATAGCTAAGCATCCTTCTTTGGTGATGGGTTGGCAAGATCTATCTTGGTACAACCTGTATGATATTTCAAATATTAGCCACTGTGACAGTTTCTAATGACGTAGGAACGTATTAAAAAGATGCTGAAACTTACGCGGCTCTAACACACTTCCACTCCTAGTAGAAATGGCAGGCGCAATAGATGGTGCATATTCTTCACTAATAGAAGGAGGATCTTCCTCGCTATTTCTCCCGTTAGGGTTCAACGTAAACCTTACTTTCTTAAACTGAGCCCCCTCTTTCTTGGTCTTGGGCAGTATTCCTAACCATCCAGGGGCCCTGTGGGCCCCGTGGGTGACTGCCAAGAGCTGGACGGGACGGTGTGGCTATCTGTAGTCCGTCCGGGG